>AYEL01084058.1:0-53897 GCA_000484575.1 Olivierus martensii
TAAAAAATAGTAAAACCTAATTAAATCAAATAAATATAAATTTTTGAAACTTTGTAAAATGAAAAATTTAATTATTCATTATAAATTTTCCTTACGAATTAATAACAAATATGACGTTTACGGAAAGATAAATGATAATTTGTAATTAACGCTTTTATTTTTCTTGATATAAATTATTTAGAAAGATTCATTAATTAAAACTCATTAAAGAAGATTGAAAAATCAAAAAATTCCAATCGATTAATCCTTTCATAAATTTATTTTCTCCTAGAATTATATAGATCTTATATAAAATTTGTATATTAATGTATAATAATAATAATCTTGCGATATAATTAAATAACAGTATTAGTTATGGGTAAGTTTGAAAGTGTATCAATCGATGGCAAGCTAATTCATCAAGATGGCATCCTTCGTTCTTAGTGCCACCTGCCAGGACTTTGGTACCCAGTGGATGCATATAGTGCGGTTAACGTAAATTAAGTCATTAGTGAGGAAGTTGCGAGATAAGACGATCTATTGAGGGGAGGACGAAGTTGTGGACACCCAATGGCTGGTTCTATGATTAATTATACCCTAAACATGGCACCAGAGTAGGAAAAATGGCATCTGCGACAGAATGTATTGTACTTCACCATCTTTTCGGTCTAAGGTTAGAAAGATAGCAATTCGCTTAATACTCACAACAGTATTCAAATGATCTATGTTGTTTAGCTTGTCTACCCGATTCTGGATCATTTATAGTTCCGAATCACCTCAATCGATAGCATATTCTTATTTACTGTCAAACCTGATGGGAAAAAAATAAATTATATTTATATAACTCTTACTGAATTATTCATCTATATATATATATATATAAAGTTTAACAGTTTTTACGAGAGGAGAATTAAGTAAACTCATCTTGTTAGCAACTTCTGCTAAAGAAAATATTTATGTTTCCTTATAAAATAAAAGAACTGTAAAAACTTATTAAAAATCAAAAGAAAAACTTGTTTTTAGAGACAGATTATAATCAGTCTGATGAAAGTGAAATAATTAATCAAATAAAACTTAAAAAAAATTGAGGCCACTAAACAAATATTTGTTGTTGAAATAACACACACGCACACAAAAATAATAATAATTTTTGCAGCTAAAATTTTTTCAATTGCTTCAATAAATTTTATTTGTTAAATGTATCGCATTTAATTTATGATAATTTTTATATAAATGCATTTAATATTTTTAATGCATAAAAAATTAATATTAAAAAAAATTGTTATTTACCGTTTCCTCTTCTCGTAAAATATTGATCTTCTGAAGTAATATCGTTTAAAAAGAAAAAAAAAAGAAGGAACGAGATATATATTAAAAAAAAAAAAATTTTGAATTAAATCACTGTAGTGGCTCCATCTCGTAATGCGATTCCGCACTAACGTTTATTAATAATATTAATTATGATATTTAAGAACGATATTTTGATTAATTTTTATTTTTAAAACGAGGCATTTAAAATAAATTAGACATTTTTAAAAGTCAATTTGCTTTAAATCGCGAAATTTTAACAATAAAAACAATTTAGTAAATTTTAATTAAAAATGAAAATTTAAAATGATTAAATGCCACTCATTTATTCTGTTATAAAATTAAAATAGCATTTAAAATATATATATTTAATCAACGAAGGAAGAAATATAAATTATTTTTTTTCTGTATTATAATAATTAAGTCAATTGAAAAGTTTTTTTACGTGAATATTCTTTATTAGACTACCGAATAATTTAAAAAAAAAATTATTTTTGTTAGTTAGATATTTTTTTTAACTGTGTAAACTCTATTAAACGTTATTTGCGTTATTAATTAATCCCAAAAATAGTTGTGGTCGATTAAAGCAAAAATAAAAATTTCATTAAAAATTTAATAACAGGTAGAATAACAAGCAACAACAACAATAACAGTGTGTACGTTATTTGGAACACGTATTGCTGGTGTAATTCGACACATTGGAATTCAGTTACAGCTGAATTTTGTATGAAAATTCCCAATCAATATTTCCCATGCGAACTGCATAAACATCCTACTTTTCATCAATAAAATTTTAATATCGTTGAATATCATTACAAGACTGCCATTCTCTATGCGTAAGAAATGATAGAAAAATATTTGTCATCTGTCGCTTACAACTGCAAAATTTAAGAGAAGAGGAAGAAGAAAAAATATATATATTTTTTAATATATATACGTACTAATAAATAAGTAAAAGCTCTTTTTAGGAGCTTTTTGGGGAGAAAATTAAAGAGTTGCTTGCATTGCATAAAAACGAAGCTATGATTATCACAGGGCTCTTTACAGGGCACTGTCATCTTAGAAGGCATCTTCATCTAATTGGGATTGTTGATAGTCCCAATTGTAGATGATGTCAGGAAGGAGATGAAACTCCTCTTCACAATATGTGTGAGTGTATGACTCTTTCAGGGCTAAGGTATGATCTTCTTGGGTTGCATTTTCCTGCACCAGATCTTTTTATAGTCCCATTGAAGAAGATATTATCTTTAACGATTAAGATGGGACTTCTTATGGGATGATCCTGTTGAGTGTGTATAATAGAAAAGAGATGAAACTCCTATTCACATTTTGTATGAATATGTGGCCCTTTCAGCGCTAAGATATGATATTCTTAGGTTGCATTTTCTGCACCAGAAGATCATTTTATAACCCCATTGAAGAAGATACTATCTTTTGTGATTAAGACAAGACTTCTTATGGGATGATCCTGTAAGGCAGGAGTTCTTAATCTTTTGATGATTCCAGACCCCCAATGAACAGTCCAATATGGTCCCATCCCCTTCATTTGACTGTCCAAATAATCATCACCATTCCTTATATTAATTACCAGTATGACTTCTAAATATGTCAACAGCTTGAATTTACTGTACTTTAGAGATCGAGTTCCATACCCCCGGTTAAGAATCCCTACTATAGAGGATGCACAATAGACCATTGATGGTCGCAGTGCTAGAGCTGTGTAAAGTACCCCTTTCCTACAATCTACAAATAAATAAATAAATTATCTTACTGGCAACAGTATAAAATTTCTCAGACGTCTCCGTTCATCATTAAAAAACATCCACTCGAAAGTTTTAATGGAAGAGCAATAAAATTTATTAATATTATGATATTAAAGTTAGCATTTCTAAGTCTAATAGTTCATACTTTAAGTCGAATAAGCTGGATTTACATTCCTAATCGTTCGTAACGTGTAACTTATTAAATACTTTTGCTTTAGTCATTACCTTAATTTATATTAATGATAAAAATTAAAATTAATTACACACACAACTTATTTTAAAACATAAAATTGACAAACATTGTAATATATTTAAATATTTATGCTTTGATAATAAAATTTAATCGTTCGAGTAATTATATTTTTTTGTTTTTTGTAAATAATAACAGAGGGACATTAAAAAAGAAAAGAAAAATTTTAATGAAGAATAGGAAATTGTCTAAACTATCTAAAAATAAAATAAAATATAAATTTGGCTCAGTAGAACGAAAGAAAAAAAAAATTGTTTACCATGTGGAAAGAGTTATTAACTGTAAAAAATTGATCTATTTTTGTTAGATAAGCAGCATTTTTACTGTCAAAAATGCTTTATTTATTACTCTACAGATGGCGTCACCTTCGAAGGATTTTTACTTTAAGCAGCTTCACTGTAGAGTTTCTTTTTCTCTCTTATTTTGTTTTATTACATCCAAAGTAATAACCAAATGCAATAAATTTTATTTGTAATCTGCAGGAATAGGTCGAAGAGCAGTAACTCATTTTATTGCCATTGATCCTGTTTTTACTTCAAAACTGACACTTTAATTTTTTTTTTTAGTAACTGTTTTTGGAAATGGAAAAAAAAAAATGAAATTGTAAAATAACTAATAATTTTTCTCGATATAAAAATTTTTTATAACGTTTTTAAGCTTTTTACTTTTTTCCCTCTGTAAATCCAAACATTCAAATTAGTTTAATCTTAACGTTTTTGTGTCTTTTGTTTTAAACCCATCCTAAATTCGGAATTGAATTGTTATATATAATATATATTTTATAAATCACCAAAAACAATTCGCAAAATAAAATAAATATTGGAAATTCAGAAATAAAATATATTTTATTGTTATATATATATATATTCCGGTTTTGTTTTTTTGTGCTTCGTACATATGACAGAACCATAAAAAAAAAGTTGTAGCTAGATACACAATATAAAATATTTTTTCGGTGAAAAACATCCAGAAAACGGCCAGGGGTATGGTCAAAAGATAAAGGAGATAATCCAGAAGGTTTTGAAAAAAATAGAAAGATGCGCTTTCCTACATCTTTATCACATTCTTCTATTATTCTCTTATCAAAAATAGAATCGCTGTGCAGCATGATTTATTCTATCTTAATTGCCATTTTTTTTTTCTTATGATTTAAAGCAGAACTGAATAAATTTAAGATCGAAGAATAACTAGAACTATATATAAATAATAAATGAATAGAATCGATACATGACTCCCGTTTCACTTAACTGATGAAAAAAATAAAAAATAAAACTTTTCACTAAATAAATGAGTATATGGATCAACTCATAAATATGAATAGAATAAGTTCAAGTTAAGAACTTCAAAACTATATATATTCAACTCTTCCTTGTTTTGTCGAAATTCTAGTTGATAATTCTTATGCTTGACTGAACGAATTCCTGATTAGTGACTCCGAAATTATTTTCTAGAGAAAATAGAATTTTTGAAGAGTGGGTGAAAAAGGATTCCTTTTTTTTATTCCCTTAAATCTCATTTAGACGAAGTCATAAATATATATATATATTTTTCCTTTTTTCCGATACCTGAATAAACAGATGGCATTGGAAAATAAATTTTTTAAGGGGTTTAACTGAAGATATGTTTTTAAATTGAAAAATAATAATATTCTTTTAATGGCTACTTAAGAGATGCAAATCTTATTTATCATATTCACATTAAAAATTTAAAAGCGACATAACAGAAAATAGAAAAATTTAAAAGGAATTTATTCTTAAATACGAAAATTAATTGAATTTTGTTG
This sequence comes from Olivierus martensii, assembly GCA_000484575.1. Classification (NCBI taxonomy): domain Eukaryota; kingdom Metazoa; phylum Arthropoda; class Arachnida; order Scorpiones; family Buthidae; genus Olivierus; species Olivierus martensii. The sequence goes on from AYEL01084058.1 coordinate 5,084, forward strand.
TTAAAATAATCAAAGAGAATTTACAGAACTGTATTTTATAACTAAATTTTTTATCCATTTTATGTTACTTTAGAAAAAGATTATAGTTATTCTTTAAAAGAATGTATCAGAATTTAATTTAGTCGGATTAAAAATAATTGAAAACTCTAATGCGTTTTAATATTTTCTAAATAATAAATATAATTAGATTGCATTATGCATATTAGAAAATTTTGATTCGAAATTAGTATGAATAAAAGATTAAATTATGATGCTTAATTAAATATTATTAGTTTTTAATATTTGTGTACGTGAAAAGCTTACAAAGGCATTAAAATTGTATTTATGTGAAAAAATATATATATGTAGGATGTTTAGAAATTATCTGTTTAAAATATTTGCAGATATTTCTACAAATATATTTAGGATCTTTATATTTTATTAACTTTCTAAATTCTAAAGTTTATTATTTTTATGCGCTGTGTATGTTTTGAAGTGTTTGTCTGTTAAATATTTTTTCCCTTTAGAATACTCGTCTTAAATGATACCACTTAGAGTAATCAAGTTTGTTAAAATTTTCCTCTCACTATATAAAATTACGATTTCTGAAATTCTGCAGAAATCATCTAAGTGGTCGGTTGAAGAATTTTTTTTTGTTTTCTACCTTCACAAAACAAATACAGTAAATTCCCGTATAACACGACGAAAGAATTGCGACTTGTACTCATACAACGCTATAAACAGTCCCGTATTACGCGTAGGATAAATTTTTTTTTAACGTTACTTACCCGTTACTCATAATATCCGTTAATTGTAAGCCTAATAAAAAAACCAAACGATGTTTATTTCGTTTCCATGACAACTTTAAATGACTTTTTCGTCGGATTATACGAATCCACATTTTCGGAGTCCGTGTATATCTATAATATTTTTTTAAATTTAAAATTATATTTATTTTGTTTTTACTTTATTAAAAGAAACCTTCTTTAAAACAAGTTAAATAACATTCTGTAAACAATAAAATCATATCCGAAACTAACGCAAATCTAATTAGCAATATGCGATCAGTGCTGGAACTAACAAGTAAGAGACAAGTTTAAATTTGCATAAAATCGTCCGATAATGATCGTCTCGTGTAACGCGATTTCACCGCGTTGTACGGGAATCCAATGTATTTTTGAAAAATTTTAAATATTTTCTTTACAATTTTTCACATTTAATAAGAGGCAATTTTTTAATTTAATTAAAACTTTTATAATTATTTTTGACTTAAGATAATAATAGAAAAATTTCGAGATTTATTTTACTTGGAGATTTGCTATTCGAGCTTATATTTTTATAACGTAATTTTATTGATTATAATGATATTTATTTCAAATATTATTTTTTTTTTGGAGGGGAAAAAATAATTCCTCTTCCTCTCTCTGGCTTTCTTTACTCGGCCAATTATATTAGATGTTTGAAATAAGATCAGACAAAAAAAGTATTGCGATTTGGCCAAATTGCCTACCAGAAATACTGAGATAAACCCAAGGTACCTTCTGGCTAGTAAAGAAATAATTATTGATAAATATTTTGGCTTAGGATTTAATGTTTATATAATATAATTGTTTTCCTTAATCAATCAATTAATTTTTTATTCCCATTTAATCTTGATCAGACAAAAATAAGCATTATTTATTTATTTAAATATAATTCCTTTTGTCATAATGTATCTATTTTGAAACAGTGAACCAGATGATAAGAAAACAAACCAGTTAGAGATTCTTAATCATCCATCAACTACATTATTAAGACAAATAATAATTTTGTCTTAATAATGTCAGCCATCTAGTTTGACATTTAAAAATTAGAACAAAAATTTATTTTAATTTAGTTTATACTATTAAAAATAAATCTTAAAATTTATAAATAATCCTATAGGTCAGCGGTTTTCAACTTGTGGTATATATACCCAGGGAATTTCAGAGAAAATGCGAGGCCCGAGACAGTTAATATTTTTGAGGCCCTTTAAAATAAATAAATAAATAAATAAAGACAAAATTGACAAATATGCAGTGGTAAGTGTACAAGAAAAAGTGAAAACATTGATAGAGAACTTCAAATTTTGACAAACAGTGAAGCTCGAACAGTATATAAATATACAAATATATTTTTCTAACATATTGAGGCCCTAAAATCGTGAGGCCCGGGGCAGTTTCCCCCCCTCTCTGATAGCACTATGTGTACCACTGGTGGTACTCGAGATATGACTAGTGGTACGTGTATAACCTTGACTTCCTATTTGTATACGATGCATATATTTGGTGGTGGTACTGAAATTTTTGAATTTTGAGTTAGCTGGTACGCATTTATGAAAAGGTTGAGAACCGCTGCTATAGATTAAAATATCCCATAACATATAGAATATTTTTCGTTTCTAAAAAAAAAACACATAAAAGTATAAGAATATAAAAATTCTCTTAATTTAAAAACTAATTTTTTTGTAATTTAAGAGATAAACTTTTAAAAATACGCGATTTGTTGTTGGTTCATTAAATTTGTGTTTAGAAAAATTTAAAGACGAATTTATGTCAAATTATAAAACTTAGAATTATCTGAATCGAAGAGAGAGAAACAGAACCATAAGAAAAAAAAATTCTAAATTAGATAGATGTATATTAATTAAAAATATACTTTAAGATTCTGTGAAAATTTCTATGTAGAAAAAATTTTTCAAAAATAAAAAAAGAGATTATAGTATAATTTGTGTGACAGTTGGACATTATACGTCACGTCTTTTTTTCTTCTTATTATAAATTTACTATAGCTTCTGTTATTTTAAATATTAATATAATGCTAATACAATGAAATCCGGCATCGTAGGGCGGTTGATTTTTTTTTTTTTTAGTTTCAACCGGCTTCAAAACAAAAAAATAGGATTACTTAGTAGTCGCTGATGAGCATTTATCGTTTGAATATTTCATAAGAATGATAATCCAATCGACTTGGAATCATCAGAAGACTTCAAATAATTCGAATCTTTTAATTAATTCCGTATATGTTATAGTACGAAGAATTCTGTTTAGTCAGTAGTTCGATCATTATTTTATTTGTACATTTTTCTGGTTGAGGCTTTGTTTATACTTTCTTTGATTGAGATTAAATTCAAAATTTACTACTGTTTACATAGGAATAACGTCGATTATATACTGTGGTAGTAAGTAGGAGAGCGACGCGTCTTGGCAACGTGACGCGTGGTGATGTTTTGTGTTCTCGATGGTGATTGGTTAACTTTAAAGGTTTATAACTCGAAAACGGCGCGATTTAGACCATATGTTCATTAGATATTTTTGACTTGTTTCGATGCCCTCTATTAGTACACAAAACTTTACGACGAAGTTTTACTTCACCCTGCATATTTCCTAAACAGTTTTAATCCAGATATTGAAAGAACAATGTAAAATAATCACAATCATGATATTACTGATACTGTCATTGATAAATAAATATTTTATTAAATTATTGAATTTGATTCTGAATGAAAATTTTGAATAACAAGTCTAGGTTCGTGCGAGTGGGATATTTTGGGATCGTTCCTTCTATCTGTCTGTTCGGCTTAAACTCCCACAGAGTTTGACCTATGGGACCAAACCACGTGAATAACATAGGTTACCCTCTTGGTTACTTTAGAATCAATATCTCCCCAGAAAGTGTCGAAAATATCACTTAGTTCTTGGTTCTTCCTATTAATCAACAATGTTTAGTCGCAGTTAACAGAAAATTTGTTACTTTAAATGTAATTTTTCTTAAATCTGATAAATTGATTTATTTTAATTCAAATGTTTATTTCATTTAACATTAAAATAATAATTTATTTTTATTCAATCATTTTTATTGATTTCATATATAATATTTTAGATAAAAATATTTTCGCATTTTTTTATATGAAGTGATGTGGTAACTCTTTTGACAAAATATGATAATCCTAAAAGAGACTGTGAATTACATTTTAAAAATTCTGAAAAGAATCGTCGTCGTCATATTAATTAATTAACAAAAGGATTTTATTATCAGATGACGACAAATTATCGATTTATCAATAATATAAATTATTGATAAATCGATTGAGGTTTGGAATTGGAACGGACCCAAAATTATGTACAATATATAGAATAATATTATAAAGGAAGGTCAACCGTTGGGTACAGCTAGTTAGAAGAGTTCGAGAAATTTCAAATTATCGATTTATCAATAATTTATATTATTGATAAATCGATAATTTGAAATTTCTCGAACTCTTCTAACTAGCTCTACCCAACGGTTGACCTTCCTTTATAATGTTATTCTATATATTGTACATAATTTTGGGTCCGTTCCAATTCCAAACCTCAACAGACTATCACTGATGAACAGAAAATCTCAGCAAACCGTTCCAAAACTCAACAAGCCAATCAGTATTGAGCTCATCAGACGCTAAACACAGTAATCGAATCTAGAGATGGTGAGTGTATTGACACCGGTTTACACCGTTTATCTAACGTCGCAGAAAAAGTAGTTCCTACTAGATGATAAGATTTTAAAAGTTAGAGAGTGTAACAAATCATTATCATCGTCGTTGTTTATTGGCAAATAAATTTTAGTGCTTTCTAATGACGCTAAAGAAATTATAACATTCATTATTGTCTTCTTCATCACCATGTTAGCCGCCGTTTTATTTCCACTCTCAGCATGTCGTTTCAGAAACAAACTAATATCGAGTTATTTCTGACGTCAAAATGAGACTAATCATTGATGACTTGCTGTTGAGGTTTGGAACGCACCCTTTCTACTTACATTGGTAGCTTAAATAACATGTCTCTAACTTTTTTGACAGTGTCAAAAAAAGTCTTTCGTTTAACTTTCTCATTTTTAAAATATTGATGAACGTAGTAATTAATCTCTTTTCTTTAACGATGAATTGATTATTCGCGTCCTACACTCGAATTAATTTCCATCGTGACCCAAAAACAATGACGTCGAAAGAAATATAATAAACGAAACTTACTGTAATAAATCCCTTTCGTTGCTGGCATGCCCATTCGATAAGTACTTACTTCTCAAAGGTTGAAAACGAAGTAAAAACTCTTAGTATAGAAAATATAATAATATAAATAATAAGTTATAATATCTATACTCTATTGATGCAAAGACACCAAGTAGACAAAATTACAACGTTCCTCAAATGAATTATAATGATGATAAAGTTTTCGAACAGAATAAAGTCAAGATATTATACCAAATGAATGTTTTGAATAAAATTAAATATACAGTGAAACCTGTTAAAGTTACCACTAATTGGGACCAATTTGACTGGCCACTTTTCACAGGTGGTCACTATATAGGACAGTGACCCCCCTTCCTCAAAAGAAAAGAACAGATTAATTCAAACTGCAAATTTATATTAATTAAAATCGTCAACTTGCAGTCAAGCGATATAATGACATATAGCACATATCACCTTCTGATGAACAAAGTCTTATAGCAAGCATATACTGTATTACAATTAATACTATGTGTGCATTTAACATAAACTTATATTAAAATACTGTATAAAGATACATATACAGTAGTATTATAATATTTACTTTTTATTATACCTGGAGATTTTCTTAGTCATATGACAAACTTAATTATCTTCAGCTTTCTACTATTTTAAATTATGCATTTGTGTTAGATTACTGCGAACAAAATATATAATTTCAAATATATTCTATGATTTATTATTAAAAACCGTTTGATTAGAACTGCTCGACCAAAAAAAAAATCTTCATTGATTGCATATAATCTTTTAAATCTACAGATTATAAACTATAAATATCTAATATAGATTAACATTGAGGTTAAAATATACAACCATAGTATCTGCTGAGCTAGGTAAGAAACAGAGAAATGGAGTCGAGATTCCCAAAAAAGTTAAGAAAATTGGATTTCATATTTCTAAGTAGAAATCCATTAACAATAACTCTTTGTTAGGAATAGACAGTAGGTCTGTTTTTTTCGCCTGCCACTTATTACTCAACAGAGTAGAAAGTGATATAAAAAAATAATAATAATAATTCATGACTATACAAATGTTATATTTTAAGAAGTAAGATATGATTCATAAAATCTGATCTGCAACATTGATTTTATATTCAATTGAACATGTCTGGAAGATCTACAACTTAGATGTAAGTATCGAAGAAAATTTCGTGATTATATCCGTATCATTTGATCAAAAACACTTCTACGAATATAACTTGTATGATAAATTGCATAGTCATTCATCCTTATATTATTATAAAAGATTGAAAACGAATTATATAAATCATTTTTATAAAAAAAATGATTTCTTGGTAGGGTAATTTTTTCACAGCATAGTAAGCATTTTAAATTCGATAAAGCATAACAAATATCAAATTATTCGTATCATTGGCGTTAAATATGCATTATAAATATCTTGTGGAGTGTTCCAAAAGTCTCCCATCAACTTGACTAATAATATATACTAGAAATTACCTGCTCATATAAATAAGCGGAAATATAATCACGATTTAAACTAATAATACTGTATATAACGACAAAAACACCTCCAAACTCGTGTAGGTCAAGAGAGAATTGTAAAATGGCATCCATTATTACGTTACAGCTCCATCTACGAATTCTGTCTTTTTAGAGGAACTATAATTTCAATGTTATTTCTATTCTTTAATTTTTAATAAGAGACTCTTTTATCATAACAGGAAAAATTCTAATGGAATACTAATCCTTAGAATTTTATCTAGTAGAAAAAATTCTAAGTAAAATACAATAATTCCTCAATAAAATTAATCTTCTTGGTTTACTTTAGCAGGTTAAAATTTCTTAAAACTAACTGAGTGGTCAATATACACATTAGACAGGTAAACTTGGAATATCATTAAAAATATTTTTATGAACACGTATATAGAATCATCATATGGCGGCCATTATTAGAGTCCCTAGATTTATAGAGTAGCGCACTCCGCGCCATTTTAGATCGTTTGCCGATCGATAATCACTGGTAACTTTGTTAAAACTAAACTACAATACTATATTTTTTTTCTAATTTTGTATTTATAAATTAGGAAAAGAAATATAGTATTATGGTTTACTTTTCACAAAGTTATCCGTGATTATCGATCGTAAAGGATGTAAAATGGCGCGGAATGCGCTATTCTATAAATCTAGGGACTCTAGCCATTATTAGGTTGCAGCTCCACCTGCGAATTTTGTCATTTTAGAGGAATGTCAATTTCAATTTAATTTTTAAATTACTAATAATGACAAAAAAGTTTGGCTGTCGCAGAAATCCAAAGATTAGATTTTTCTAATGATACTCTGTTTATAAGAATCGATAGAGTGGTTCAACTGCAAAAGGGACATCCAGCCAGCCACATTTTCTATTAATAGGGTAAAACGGGGGAATATGACCAGTCGGGGATCCGAACAAAAATAGCATTACATCCCATGGAAAAAAACCAGCTTTTGAAATTTGATCTCTTTAGCCAGGTGGTCACTGCATCAAGGTGGTCATTTTAACAAGTTTCACTGTAGGGTAAAACGGGGGAATATGACCAGTCGGGGAAAATGGCCAATTATAAGTTGAGAAGCATTTTTAATATTAAAAATTAAAAAATATGTTTTTTGGCAGGGGCATTTAATGTATTAATAGCATACAGTCGTTGATTATTAGTGCTAGATTAGTCGTTGATTAGACAGTGCTGGCGATAAGTTTTATAACTGGCCATTTTCCCCTACGGGTCATATTCCCCGGTTTTTCCCTAAGTAAAAATACAGATTCTGAGTATCAGAGATTCAATGTCTATGCGAAGGATGACCAGAGGGTCTCAGAGGTTCAATGTTGGCCATTCGGCCGACATTGAACCTCTGAGACCCTCTGGTGACTCCTAAATTCTATTTTGTTGTGAATTTTGCTTTGATTCACTTGCAAATCTAATAAATACCACAAGTTCTCAATAGAATTAAGATCTGGTGATGGTGGTGGAGTTTTTAGCTGTCTTCTCACATTGTAAAGTATCTACAATCTTGTTATATTTGCTGAATGCTTAGGATCATTATCCTGTTGAAAACAAAGAATCTTCAATTCCTAATTTTGAGGAATCTATGCAGTGGCGTAGCGAGGGGGGCAAGGGGATCTATCATGCCCCGGGTGCCACTCTCAGAGGGGCGCCAAATTCTTATTACGAGTATATTCTATATATTATATATGTTGAGCAAGAGGATCTATCATGCCCTGGGTGCCACTCTCAGAGGGGCGCTAAATTCTTATTACGAGTATATTCTATATATTATATATGTTTTCCGGGGGGCGCCAAAAAGGTATCGTACCCCGGGCGTCAGTTATGCTCGCTACGCCACTGAATCTATGTTTTATCTTTAGAAATATTCAGGGTTTTTTTTTTTTTAATTTTTTCAAATAATAATAATAAAGTCAATAGAAGCAAGTAGTAGTCACAGTTTATTCTTTCATACTCTGATATGAGAAAGAAAAATATATATCTCTCTGTCTGCTTGCTTAATTTTTCTTTGAATATTTACAAATAATCTGGATTATTTAAATGTATTTACAACAAATCAAATTATTACAAAAAAATTAGATTACTAACAATTCATATTTTAAACAGGAACAAAATGTATTAAAACTATAAAAATATAACATTTACGAATATATATCTGTTATATTAACTTATTAAAAAATAAAACTCTTCTTTCTATTTTTCATTATCTATTGATTCCTAAGAGAGATGGAATTCGGAACTGTTTCAAAATTTAAAAAGAAAAAAAAATCGAATTAAGTTGAAAATTTAATTTTTTTTTCTATTTGAAAAATAAGATAAAGTAAATAATATCTCATGAAATATATGGTTTGTTATAAAAATTATTTTATATAATATTAAAATTTCAGAAGGATTTAGATCTGATTTCTAAATTATGAATGGAGAATATATATATTAAAAAAGGCATTAAAATTAATGGAAAATAAGTTAAGATAAAATTAAATTTTGTTTAATAATTAATGCATAAGAGTATAAACAATTATCTTTATTCTGTTTATAAAAAAATTAAATTATAGTAACTTATATCTGAATTATTAGATTTTATCGAGATTTATTAGTATAACAACGTAAACTGAATTATATACTTGACGACAGCATCGGAAGTCAGTATAGAGTCTATGGAAGCGGCGTGTAACCAACTTTTGTGACGGTATTAATGCGCATGGAACAGTCGATTTCTATGTAAAAGGTAACAGTGTCAGTAAGGACAGTGTTTATTTTTATGTAATCGTGCCTTGGGTTTTCAGTTTTCAGTGCAATTTCCTTCGTTTGACGGCTAATCATGAGAGAGAACGACTTAAAATTAGAATTCTCCGCCATTTTAGAACAGTTAGAATCGATTGGAATGCGCAGAATATCATTGAGCATCTGATCATCGTATATATCAGGGATGGCCAAGCTTCATGCCATTAACAGCCATATAGGAGAATCTCAAATACTTGAGAGCCACGTTAGTTTTTCGGTTAATCTTAACAATGGCTTCAAAATTATTTATTATTTATTTTACATGCATTTTATTAACAGCCATATAGGAGAATCTCAAATACTTGAGAGCCACGACAGTTTTTCGGTTAATCTTAACAATGGCTTCAAAATTATTTATTATTTATTTTACATGCATAAATAAGTGTATACTTACATACTACACTTGCATATTATGCATACTACATTACAATAAACAAATATATTATTTTAAAAAATTAAGTAGGTATCTTCTCCATATTAACTATTGAATTTCATGCTGTGGAGCCATATTGAAGATACCAAAGAGGCAATACAGCATGTGGCTCGCGAAATTTGGCCACCATTGGTATATATTATAAACATGCAAATAATTTATTTACATATTAAAATCGTAATTTTATTCGAAGCTTATAGCTTATTTGCCAAAACTGTCGTTATGTTACGACAGTCTACTGTGACGTTGTCAATAATTTAAGTGGACTATATCATCGGCGTAGTGATATAAAAAGAACTTAGGCTCTCCCATAGACTCAATACTGACTTCCGATGATGTCATCAAGTTACAGAACAAAATATTAATGGATATAATTAGAAACTTAATATTTTATTCTTTCTTTAACTCGCTTTAACTATCGAAAATAATGTAAAATTCAACAAACATAAACCAATATTTTAATTTATAAAATTAATATTTCAAATTTCTGAATGTGTTTATTCCTAATTTAAATTCTTGAATTACAACAATTACCAGAATTAATTGACTTAAATTAAAACAGAAGTTTTATTAATAGCGGGGAAAAAAAAAATAAAAATTAATGATATTCATTAAATATTTACTCTCAATAGAAGATTAAAAGATAAAAGTTATTAAATTCTGTATAATTTATATATTTCTAACAGAAGAAAGTTTTAAAAATAAAATAATTTCAAAAGACGACATTACTATTTAATTAAATCTTCCATTGATTAATGAAGTTCTATAAAAATGTACATATTTGCACATGAAAGGATGTTGCATCAAAGATGTCATATATTGACGAATGAAACAGTTTCAAAACACATTTGAGATAAAAACTTTTTTGAAGTAATGTTGAATAATTGAAGAAATAAGAAGTAGAAGAGGAGATGGGATCTGACAACTTGCTCTATTCTGCTACACATTGGTTGTTATGATTGCTTTTTTTTTTTTCCTCCCTCTTCTCCTCTTTATAAATATATAAAAAAAAATAAAAACTAAAAAAATCTTAAATCATAAAAGTTTAGCCATGACTTTTTATTGCATCTCAGTTTTCATACCTTATTTTTTAATTATTATTTTTAAATATTTAAGCAGGAGATTTAACTGTTATGATTAAACAAAAATCCATTTAATTTTTAATTATCATCAACACCATTATTATTATCGAATAAAATGAAAATTATGATTATTTTTTAATTAAGTATATATATAATTTTATTTGTTAAATTCTTCAAAGAGAAAAAAAAAAAATTAATGATATTCATTAAATATTTACTCTCAATAGAAGATTAAAAGATAAAAGTTAATATATATATTGGAAAATGTGTTAAGGTCATACCCAAAAAATTTAAAATGGTGTAGATCTTTGGTTTAGGTTAAAAGAAAAAGGAAGAGGAAATAGGGCGGTGGGATATAACAGAGGAGTTGGAAAGAGGGGATTAGGAAGTGAATAATGAGAAAATAGAACAATAAAATATTTATATTCAAGAAAGTAAGCACGTTTTGTATGTGATCTTAAAACGTCATAATTTATAAAATATTAAAAATAGATTCGACTCTTCTGGTTAAATATTATCAGTTAAATTACTATACATTGAAAAATATAATTATGTTCCAGCATTGATAATTCCATAAGGGATTATGCAGTTCCAATTCAAGAGTTATTTTTTATATTTTTTCAAATCCGAAAAATCAGCGTCATAAATAATTCCATAATAAACGATGATAGTCAGATACATGTATATAATTATAACGGTTAATATATAACAGAATGAAAAGCAGCATTTAACCTGGAAAGTCTGAATAGATCAGCGGTTCCAAATCTTTTTTACATCTAAAGACCACTTTTCCAACTACATATAAGTTGCGAATCACCAGCTTATAGTAATATCGAAATGCCATAAACACTTAATTATTTTTATTCAATAATTGTCTACAGTAACAATAACAAAACAATTATAGTATTCAATAACAGAAGTTGTTAATTGGTTTCCAGATAACAAGTAAATTGTAAAGTAATAGATTAGGAAAATGTAATATAAATAATTTTCATGTAACAAGTTAATATTATTGAGAGTGGAGAAAGAAACAACATGGAAGCAAGTAAAAACGGCAATCTAAACAAATAGAAAGAAATTTCTCATTCGTTTTAACAAAGAATTATATATATTTATTCATCAATAACGATTAAATAAAAATATAGGGATGATCAGAGCAAAATCAAAGCATTTAATACCGAATCGATAGCCCAGTTGCGGACCATAAGTTGGGAACTGCTGGAATAGACCACTTATTGAATAACAAAAATTTATTTAAAAAAATGATATAAAAATTTTTCTGGTAATATTACTATATTTATATTCTTGAAAAAAATATAATGCATATTTTTTTTTCGCTTTCTAACGAATCATTTTTTTAATGTTATTTCAATATATAAAATTACATAATTTATTATCTAATAAGAGTATTTTTACGTAAATAGGCCCATAAAAACATAATTTAAAGCATAAAAAATATTTTAAAATTAGTAAATTTAGAAAGAAAATACTCGAAATAATACTTAATATAATATTTTATATTACAGTATTATAATATTTGGAAGAAACAAATGCCTTAGGGTATTGGAACTTGTTAGTTGCAGGCAAACAGTGTATAGTGTCTATTATATACAGTACTGTATTTACAGTATCAGTAACTTCGTCAGGAAGTTTATGCAGGACTGCGGGGTACTCGGAACCCTGACTAATTGTCCTACTTCCTACATTTAAACCGTTCTTTGGGTATCCCTTTCTATTTTGAAGCGGTTAATTAACTTTTTTATTTTCACAACAGTAGTTTTTGAACCTACCTACCAACCAACAACAAAAAAAAAAATTGTGACTTCTTATAAATAAAAACATTGTTTTTTTTTTCTTCCAGTCACATATACATTATTGATTATAATAATTTTATAAATTTATTCAAATTTTATAAAACTCAATTTAATCGTTTTTTTTATATAAAATTTTCCAAATTTCAATAATTTGTATATGATTTTTATAATAGATTTATTCGTACTCTTATAAAATTAAATTTAAACACTTGCAAATAATGTTTTCTAAATTAAAATGGTTATAACTCAAAAATAGTTTTGTAAGTAGATAACAAAATAATTTTGATAAAATAAACATTTTCTTTCGAATTTGAATATTACCATTATAACAAATCTTGTATTTTGTGTTAGTAACTTTAACTTGCTTAGTTTTAAGTGACAATTTCAAACTTTATACTTTCTAGATAACATTTATCTAACTTATATTCACCGAAACAGTTTTAAACACAAGTTAACAACCAAAACAAATTTGCTTCATTAGTCGAACCCACCCTTATTTGAATAGGCTCGTCCGAGTGTGTAAAGTTCTGTTCTAGTGTCAAACTCAACATTCACCGGCAACATGGCGAAGAGTAAGGGAGATGGTGAACTCCCTTTCATTCTATTATTCACAATTTTCATTCTTTACTTAGAAAAATCGTCCGGTCAGATACTTTCTGGCCAGGTATTAAATCCACCTTATTTTAATTTGGCTGAAGGGAGGAAAATTTATTCATCCGCTACATGCGGAGAAGGAATTTCGGAACCAGAATTATATTGTAAGTTAGTCGGTGCCAATACGGATCGATTAGATAATCCCAATATTAATTTGATCCAAGGTCAGGTTTGCGATTTCTGTGATATTAACGATCCCAAAATATCTCATCCACCTGAATATGCTATTGATGGCACAGAGAGATGGTGGCAAAGTCCTCCTTTATCACGTGGAAATAAATATAATGAAGTAAATTTAACCATTGATTTGGGACAGGTAAGTTTCTAAAATATTTAAATTTTATTGAAAAATTTTTTTTATTTAAATTTGATCTCTCTGAAAAATTGAAAATTTATATTAAAAGCTGAATATCAGTACTGTATTTACACAAAATCTACATTGATACTAGAGAATACGAGATTTTATATATTATAGATAACAATATAAACTGTATATATATTTCTGTACAGTATTTAGATTGTCATAATCTACTGTAACTAAGGGTGCGTGTCCATCTGAGAGAAAAACTGTCGCGAGAGACTCTCGAAAGGGAATTTCGCAAATGGACATATCCCTGAGAGCTACTCTCAGGGGTGTATCCACTTGCGAAATTCCCTTTCTCTCAGATGGACACGCACCCTAAGAAAATTTTATATTTTAAGTCGTTTATTGAAATTCCCTTTCTCTCAGATGGACACGCACCCTAAGAAAATTTTATATTTTAAGTCGTTCACGAGTTCCAATCGAATTAACTTAGATCTATTAAAGAAAATTAAATAATTCATTTTAACTTATTTTCTCATAAATGTATTAATTAAAAATCAATCAAAAGAATTATTAGAAATTTTTAAAAAATGTTTTGATATAAAAATATATATATAAATTTATTTTAGTAGATTGAATGTTATGAGGAGTTTTAAGTTGCAATATTTGGATCAACAAAGAATTGATTTAGAATACAATACAGTAAAATGAATGGCGATGAAAATATACAATATTTTAATTCGAATTTAAGGCAATAAAATGATTTAATAAACTTTTAGGAAGTGATTTTTCACATAAATTACCATAAGAGTTGAATTATTATAAATCTGATCTTTTGATATATATTATGTTGCATATATTTCTATAAGCATCCCAGTTTGTTCTAAGCTTCTAAAAACCTCGATACGCTTTGCTATAATTATACGATTCAGTACAATACTTTTATATTACTTGAGAATAATATTTTTAATCTTTACTATTTAAAAAAAAATTAAATATTAAAATTTAATAATGTTTACATAGCAGCTCTAATGGTAAACGTTGTTAGTTATCAGCAACAGAACGCCTTATTTTGCTATTTTAATTTTCCGCAGATTAATTAGAATGTTAAGAATGCGATATCGTAACGATATTTATTTTCTTGTTTCGTTTATTTCCGTGTCTTTAAATTTAATGCAGTTTGATTATATGTATATCAATGGTTAAACTGGAATTTGCAATATTTAGATTTTTAAGTTCAGTCGACTTTCTTCTAAAAAAAATTTTTTTTTCTTTATTTTCACAATAAAATAAAATAAAATTTTAGTTAAAAATAATCAGTTAAATACTTAAAAATTTAAGCATTTAACTGAAAATTTCCTTTTAACCGATTACATATCAATAATTTATTCAATTGATAAGATATCAGTTTTTGTTTACTTAAGTTAAACTAAAGATGTATTACTCGCGTTAAAAGTATTTTAAATATGTTTAAAATTCGAATAAAATAAAATCGAGTCTTTAATTTTATAATAATTTTTAAATATTCGAAATATTTAGAATATAAAATTTTCGTATACTTATTCATTTTATGTGAATATGATAAATGTTTAAATTCGGTCGATGAAACAATCTAAGCTTATGCAACAGATAAAAAATTAAACATATAAAATTGGCAAACCAGTAATTGATCAATTTTTTTTCCATTTTGAGTTAGAATTGTAACCTGATCTCCGGAAAGACTGATGTTCTCCAGATGGAGCAGTGGGTGATTTCCTGAACTACAATATTTTTCTACGCTCGTTTTCGTACCAAAATTTTAAAGTTTCTCACTAAACTGTCAAAATATCTTTGGCATTTTTAAAATACTTTATCATAAAAAAAAAAAAAAAAAGAAATATTTCATTTTGGTTTATAATTTATGAAACTAAAGCGAAAGATTGTGCTGTGAGATAAGCAGTTAATTGAATGAAACGAACTTTTATCTTCTGTTTATAATTATGCGTACAAAAGCGGATGCGAGAGGAATAAATATCCCACGGAAGTCGTAATTACTCACCCAAACTACTGTTCAGATTTATCAATAATAAAGTGGTCGTGAAATATAACACTTATAAAATTTTCTAGTAGTAATTTCTTTGTTTAATTAATTAAGAAAATTCTTGATTATCCGTTCGTTATTTCGCTTTCTTTTTTTTTTTTTTCCCTTCTTTTTTATATTAGTTATTATGGACTTCAAGTCACTATATTTGAGTATACTACTCAAACCCACTGTAATAAAAAAGCAGGAACTTACTAATAGATGACTTTATAAACACCCCATCCAAGTTTAAAGCTTAATCTGACACAGTGCATACCACAAGTAAAAATTCCTACTTTAAATTAGACTATTATATCGGGTGATGTCAAATAAAGTCAAGTGCATTCAGATGGCCACTGTGGAAGTCATGAAGATGATGCAAGAGTGTGTCAACACTTAAGAGAAAAGTATTATTGCCTTTAGGGTCAGGTTCACCCTGTGGGTCTCTGTGGGAAATAGTGTTCTGGCGTCATCACATTTATTACTTTCATTCTCTCTCATCTTGTCTTCCAACCGAGTTGGTACTCATATCATCCTAGTCTTCCAGGACAAATGTTATCTTGTATCACCGCTGAGATAGAAAATTAAAACTTGTTACATGTTATTTATTTGTGTCTTTTTGACTGTGACATATAAAAACATATTAACTGTCATTCCGTCATAAGAGAAGTTGATCATTTCCATTTGGAATAGTCTGCATTCAAGTGTTTTTGTCTAAGTCAAAATGGCACAAACCAGTGATAATGGAAAGTGCCATTTCAAACTCTTTTCGAAATATTAACTGCTTAAACTCCAAATATTGAATAACATGTAGATCTAAAGGCGGCAGCTTTGATGGATAAGTTGTCAGACGAAGATTTAGGGATAAATATAGGAGCGTATGTAGGCTTTCTATAGACGGAAGTTCTATATTCAGAGTTATTAATGGTGATGTTGATGTCTAAAAAGTGGACGTTAGTTATGCTGTCTTGTTCTAGTTGCAGACTTAGGCCTAATGTCGGATCAGTCATAACAGTGATAAATTCGTTGACTTTAGATCCCTCTTTAAACGCTCCTTCACTCACTGCAACCACTATAACGACAGATTGGCTGAGATCAACACTATTTTCCAACAAGATAGAATGCATGGCTACAACAACTTTTTTCTTAATAGTATCCTAGATTATGTCAAAAATTCTCAGCACAGGTCTTCCTCCGCCAAACCACCAACACAACCCTCTGTATACCGCGCCTGGAACCAAGCTCCTCCACTAATGAAGCTTAAACATGACGTGGAAAGCATCACTAACTTTAAAATAGCCTATAGAAAATTTAATAATATTTTTAACCTCCTACGCAACGATAAGCACCCCATCAACCCTCTAAGAAATCATGGTGTATACATCATTCCGTTCCGTAATATCGATCTCAACAGAAATGAAAACTACATCGGCTTCACTAGACGCAACTTATCCCAACGGTTAAAAGAACATAAAGACAGTATACTTAAAGGTGCAACCAACACAGCTTTATCTATACGTGCTTTAGAACATAACATCTACATCCGTTGGCACGACGCCAA
Organism: Olivierus martensii; assembly: GCA_000484575.1. Lineage (NCBI taxonomy): Eukaryota > Metazoa > Arthropoda > Arachnida > Scorpiones > Buthidae > Olivierus > Olivierus martensii. The sequence continues at coordinate 22,314 of AYEL01084058.1, forward strand.
AATTATTCAACACGTCAATCACCGCGACGAAGGTTATTTTGCCGAAGCTCTGCAAATTCAACACCGAGAAAAATCTGAAATTATCGTCAACACACAAGAACCGGAAGCGCTCTCCTCCACCTGGAAGTGGCTTAACGCGCATATCACGTGACGCATGTTTGTTTATCTGTGATTTTAAAACCTAACGGCTGAAGATGGTCCTAGAAAGGATCGAAAACGTTACCGTTTAATTCTTTTTTACTCTGCTAAATAGTGCTGTATTTGTTTGTTTTTGGTATCTTTTATTTGTTTTAAGTTGTCTCTGAGTTCATTTTAATCGGGAAAAACTATTGTTCTCCCATCTTTATCCATATCTCCACGAATGCGCAAAACTTAAGCCTGTCATTCCATCAGGTTGTTTAAGTCGCCATATCCTTGTGAAATATTTTTATCTGGCAGCAGCCACTTATAGAACTCATCACAGGCTGGCCAACACCCATGATGAGGTCAACCGGATGGCTGAAGGATGAGATTCAACAGGCCAGGCTCGGATCCGTCCTGAAAAAATGGAGGAGTGGAACCCTGATTCTCCAGGATGATAAATCACAGCCTTATCATGTGGCCATCTCGCCGACTTGTCATTTCATCAGTCTGTAGATCCCACAGTTTATTCTGTGACATGTTCATTATCCGAACATAAAAATCTTTCGCGAAAGTGTTCGTTACCAAACAGTTCATTAACCAATCACCCACTGTAAATATCGTGAGGTGAGGATTAGTGAAATAAAACAAAAATATAAAGTGATATAAGTACACAAGTTGTTATTAAACGATTTGTGTTCTTATATCACTTTATATTTTTGTTTTATTTCACTATACTGCCTCTCACATTTCAGAGTTCAATCCTTGCTTCTTTAACAAAGGATAACTCTAAAACAAAACAACCTATCTTAATGCGCAAAAAAGCATTTTATAATAGATTTGTTTATAATTCTGCTCTTGCCAATTAGCGTGCGTAAATAAATTTCAAAACTTTTTTAACTTGCATGTACACTATTACCCCATTGTGGATTAAGTGCAGGGTAACTGACATTTTGTATGATTTTGTTGCAAATTTAAAATTTTGAAGGATGAATTATATGGCAATAGCTGCCCAATGCGATTGTTGATGACCCTGTTAAATATTTATACAATTGGTTAAAATACTTGTGTTTAAAGTCCAACTTTGCAAAAACCACCTTCACCTTAATAATAATATAAATAAGTAGCGTATCAGGGGATATGAGTGAATATCTAATCCTCAATCACTGCACAAAACTCCCAACTTCAATCAATGTGTGAGGAAGTTAACTTTGACCTATCCTATTTTTATTTTATTATGAATTCTATTATTTATTTATCGTTACTTTCCTATATGCTAACGTATTATATTTTAGTTTAAAAGTTAACTTAGTTTTTCTATATGCTAACATATTATATTTTAGTTTAAAAGTTAACTTACTTCCACCTTCTCCGTTGTAGTTGGCAATCACGTGATACGGAGTCAGAATCCGTCTCCAGAAGAGCTATCCCGGTTAATGATGTCATCTTATCTACATAAATTTTACCACTGAAACTGATATGTGAAAATAAGAATGATCCATATCGGTGTTTTGTTCGATATATAAATTAATTGTAAAGATAATGACATGAATGAATTACTCTGTAAACTAATAACTTTGAACTTGTTACGTATAAGTATGTAAATGAGCGAGTGCGGAAGTGTTCGTCACTCAAGTATAAAAGAAGACGCATCCGAACAGCCAATTGAGGTGTCGTTTGATAACCAGAGGTGCTGAATTTCCAGACGTAAAATTGGCGAGTGACATTTGAGTTCCTGTAAAGATCGACGATTGTTCGAAGTTGTATCAAAGGTGGAGGTATTAGAAGTTAAGAAGTCTTTAAGGTTGATTCCTTTGTGGAAATTTTGATATTTGAATTAGAGTAAACAAGCTTTGTTGGATACTCGTTTGTTGCTTTATTATAGTTTCAATTAACGCATTTGTTAACACTTTTGTAATGTTTTGAATTTAATAAATTTATAGTTTTATTATTATTTAACTTGTTTGAGAATTTATCCAATTAGTATTTAAAGTTTCTAACCCTTTTTGTCCGTCTAGTTCTAACACTCGTTTGTTACTCTTAGTTGTAAGTTCTCGTTTCTGGTTTTGTTTTGCCGGTTAACGCGAAGTGTTGATAGAGTGTTTTCGACGTTAATTAGTTTTAAGTTAGAACTTAGCCTAACACCTGAGCTCAGGCAGAACTCTGGAATTTGCAGAGTCACTAGCCGTTAGGTTTTGCTTATAATTAGAATTATTACTATTCGTTCAAATCCGCGACTTTGCAAATGGTTAGCGACTGCAAAATCCACCACAAATGGTTCCTGAGTTAACTTTACTGAATTTTATAAAATTAATTGAATATTAATTAATTATGTTAAAGAAAAGTGTATTATTTAAGTGAATTTGGAATGATGCAAATGTGGATATCTGAATTTTAATATTTAATTATTATTATTATTTGTTATAGTATATCAATGTGGGCACGGAGTATCTCTGGGGCAAAGTGCTATGTCGGACACAAGTCAAGACATAGCTATTTGTGATGTTTAATTGTGAATTAACTAACTGTCTGTGTCAGTGCGGAGAAACTTTCTTACTATGTTGCATGTCTTGAGTAGTGATGCTTTTTGTAGTATTACATATGACTTGGGATGTAGATCTAGTGTTTTGAGGCTTTTGTGTAGGGTGTGAGGATTTCTTCTGTTGAGGAGAGAATGATGGGTACTATAACTACCTTTTGCATTCCCCATGCAGATCTAGTGTTTTGAGGCTTTTGTGTAATGTTTGAGGGATTACTCCTTGAGAAAATAATGATAGGTACTGTGACTACCTTTTGCATTCCCCAGAGATGCTTAATTCTAGTGTTTTGAGGCTTTTGTGTAGTGTGTGAGGGATTACTCCTGTGGACAATAATGATGGGTACTATGGCTACCTTTTGCATTCCCCAAAGATGCTTAATTTCTTGTGGTGTACTTCTCAGAGAAGCCTGCATTTCAAAATATACTATTCAGATATGTCCATAGTCAGATATTTAAAGTTTTGTTCTTTGATTTAAAAAGTTTAAATATTCCTGTTCTAAAGTACTGAATGTAAGTTTTTATTCAATACAATTTTTATTGAAGTGTATATATGCTAAATAGTGCTAAAAAATTTTATTAAATATTTTTTTTTTTCAAATCACTATAGAAACATTATTCAAATAGTAATTTTAAGAAAAACAAACTATAAGAAATCAAAATCAAAATGAGAAAAGGAAATTTCACAACAACTTTGGAATGAAACATACAATAATATGCTCCAAACTACTAGAAATCAATATTAACAACATAAAGGCACTGTTTTTAAATAAAATATTCATTTTTTAAAAATATTTTTAACTGTTTATAGAATTATCCATAGTGGTATTAATAAAAGTTACATATACAGTGAAAACTGACTTCACGACCACCTGTATAAGAAGACCACTTGATGTGACGATCATGATTTTATGGGAATGAAATTTTTTCCCATAGAAATAATGCTATTTTGACTCTCCATAAGATGACCACCTCCCTAACATGACGACGACCATCATTTTTATAGACCAAACATAAAGTGAAACTGTTTATGACGACCATAATTTTTTATCATCATTACTAATTGACTATTTTTATTGCTTACATCAGAGTACCGTTTTCTTTTAAACTTAAATTTCATTAAAGCCAAACCACTACAACTGAAAAAAATTGCATCATGAGAATTTTCCCCATCATTCATACCAAGAGAATGACATAGAGTGCTAGAATGATGAAATCATAGCGTCAGTTTTACTTTAATGCGATATCATTTTAATATGCACATTCCTTAGATTTGTATTTTGATATGAAAATTAAATTTTGTATTAAAAATGCTAAAAATCATAACTTGAATGCCTATGGCGAAGTAATATAGGGAAAATAGGGAAAGTGAAAACAATCAGCCACCGGATCCGGATGTTTCTGTTCTATGCAAGCATATTAATCAAATGTAATCTCGTGTGATGCTAAACCATGGGATAAATGGAAAGTAAATGCCTTGAATTTAGAACAGCGAATAAAAATGATTGAAGACAGTAAGAAAGGTCTTTCTGAATGAGCATTAGCAGAAAAATTTAACATGGGGGAAAACACAGATCCACAAAATATTGTCTCAAAAAGAAATTCTGATTAAATTGAGGAACAACAGAAATCACAACCTTAAGCAAATGCACCTGCAAGAAACATGTTGAAGAATTAAATAATAAAAATAATGAAAAATTGTTAGGCTCAATTAAATGACATTGAACACTGCTTTGCTGTAGAAATTATAAAAAATAAAAGTGGAATGCGACAAAGCACTATTGATAGATTTTTCCATACTAATTAAATATACTGTGTGTTTGAATAAATGATAAACTGTGTTATAAATTGTAACGAAAGCATACGTTTCGATTTTATTAAAATGTAATCAGTTTGTTTCATTTAAGCATGCTGTATTATAATTAACCTGTATAAGACAACCACCTATACAACCAGTTTTGATTGGAACTGGAGGTGGTTGTCTTATACAAGTTCTATTGTAATTTTAAACAAATTCAAAATTCTCTATCAACAAAAAACATTTCTTAAATATTCTTTTCATATAGAACAAAATTCACATTTAACTCTAAATTAAAATTTGCACATATTACCATTCCAACTTATTTTATGTAAGATTTGATATTATTTAAAATATCATAAAAATAAATGTAAATAAATAATGTAATAACTATATATCTAAGAAGATATACAGTATACAGTTCTAAGATAAAAACACAATAAATACATATTGTTATTACTATTTACTGCCATTTCACTTATAATTTCAATATATAAATGATAAAATCTAATTCTTTAATAAATTAAATTTTTTTCACTTAAAATTGTGCTGTGCATCATTCATTTATACATATTCTTATATCTTAAAAATATAAAAAATATAGATAATGAGTATATTTGCAATGATATGTTACTTAGGAAAGGGAATCATATAAACAAACATGAATAGATAGATTACTGATTATACAAAAATATACAAAATAATAATAAAATATTATAAATTTAAATAATGTATTATGATCTAAAAATATAAAGATAAAAACAGCAGTATATTTTTAATATTCTAACTATAGCATGATTTACTAACATCAACAACAATCATCACATCATATCCTTATGAAAGGATAGGTAGGATTCAGAGAGGAGCACACATTATTAATCAAAAACATTCATATATCTCCAGTGCTGGATCTAGTTACTGTGGGACCCGATTGGAATATTTTTCACGGGGCCCTTAAAAATATGGCTTATATGTATAAATAAAATAAGTAACATTTATAAATAAAGACCCATTTTTGTCGGCTGGATTGGCTATGTGGAAACACTGCGGCTTTCCACTTGGAGGACCCGGGTTCGAATCTTGAGTCCCACCCCTTGAAAATATTTATCATGATCATGAAGGCGAGTCCTCCTGTCAATACCCGTCGTCCACAATCCGGCTGATCCCTCCGCAGGGATGGATAGCATGTGGAAGGACTTCTTTCGCCCTGTCAATTATTATTCATATAGAAAGAAAACTGGCATCATCTGATGACAAAAAAAAACAAAAGAAGGGTTAATTATTTGGATAATTCAATTGATGTGAAAATTTGAACCTTTATTTTCATCGAAAATAGTAACCCCGTAGCCTAATTAGCATATATTAGGTTTCAATATAACATATTGTCCTGGCTTAATTAGCATATATTAGGTTTCAATATAACATATTGATTAGAACCACTCCAGAGAGATGTGATAGGATCAATAATTTATAACTACCCTGTACAAACCTGTATCCAAAATATCGTGATAGGGCTCAATGTAAAAAAGTCATTGAGTGTGAGGACGTTTTTGGTAATTGTAATCTTCCGTAACTTCCTTTATTAAATCGTACCATTTATACATTCCACGAATATTGAAAAACAATACATATATTTTAAAATATTTTTTCTTAATACATTGTTTAATTACATAATCTTTGACAAACATGGGGCCCCCTCAAGTGCAGGGCCCGATTGGGTGCAATCATTGCAATCGGCTTATATCCGGCACTGTATATCTCTATCCCTAAATAGTAAAGCAGCTTTCATCACAGTCATTTTCTCCTTCATGCATACATGCCTCTTATTCATATTCTCCAAACCATACATCCTCAGATATCCATCTACTTGCTCTCTCCACTCTTTCCTCAACCTTACCTTTTGCACACTTATTATCCACATGTCTAGCATACATTCATTTTGTTAATTTCTCTTCAGTTATTTGCTCTCTATAATCAATCTATCTCAAGAGTAGACTACATTTTGTATCATCCACTCCTTTATACCAACATTTCTTTCTGACTTTATTATTCAGAACACAATCATTGCTAGTTACTCCAGCTATCATATTTTTCAAATATCTCATTTCCACTGCATTAAAACATTTTCTGTCTCTCATACTATACCTAGATCTCACTTATATAAATTAGCATTGGTACAATCATAATCTGATATATAGCCATCTAACATTCTTTGACAGATTCTCATTTTTCTGGACTGAAAGTTGTCAGTCCAGTATTTTCTCTCCTCACAATCTTGTTATCAATGCCATCCACTCTCTGGAACATATTCTTTTAATTATACAAGCAGTTCCCAACTTACATAAGTGGATAATTCTACAAATTCCTGTGTAAATCAAACTACATATCAAATACAAATCTACCTATATTGGAGCATATATTATTGAGTAGTGGATCACAAAGACTTAACATTAAAAATAGTTATATTAAAGAATAGGTATATAAGTTGCATGGTAAAGCAATCGCTTGTTATTTTGGAAGATCCTGATTCAATTTTGAATTCTATATCTTCAGTATTTTCAGGAGGAGCCAGGTTTAGGCTCAATCATTAACTAAAAGTAACTCACATAAGTATGAATCATATGTCAGATTTATGTAAACCCAGAATTGCCTATACATACTCATTTTACTTTGATCTGATTAGGTTGAATCTGATGCATCTCACATCTTATACGCTTCTCATTCCTCTCAAATAAAAACATTTTTTGTCAAATTAAAATTAAATTTGCAAGAAACACAAAAATTGATACTGCTGTCTTTCTTGCATTCATTTTCATATGCTTTTTTTTTAATAAATTTCATTAAATCACGCATGGTCCTCACATCTTATTTACTATTCTATTATCAGATACAAGTGTGAGGATTTGATTGTTTGCTGACCTCTTGGAATAGATTAAAATAAGACTATTACTAAACTGGAAGAAATATATTTTTACTTGTTAATAATAATTTATCACTTATGTGGAAAAACTAACATTATTTGGAGTTCATCTCGCCTAGATGTTATCTGCTGTCAAGAAGGAATATCCAAGATGGTGGACAGGAAGCAAAAATAACATTCTAGCTGACCATCATTAGTTCAACACATTATGCAAATTACTTTTCTATATAAGTCAAAACAGCACTATTAGCAAGCATAAACAAGTTTATTATGGTATAACGTTTTCGGACCTATGTTTGGTCCGAAAACATAGGTTATACACATTATACTTCTTAACTTTCTTCCTACTTTATTTCTATTTATTTGGTAATATACTTTCTCAAAATTCACAAAAGCATAGAATACATCTCTTTCTTTGAAATATTTTTTCACTATCATTCACATGAAAGAATCTGATCAATATTTTCCTATTCTACTTCTGAAGCTACACTACACATTTTACACATATCCATCATTTCTTTTGTCACTTTCTTACCTAATATCATTAAATGTTATCAAGTGAAATCCTACACACTGATACACAGAAATAGTTAAACAAAAATAATGAATAGAAATATAAAAATTTAAGACCACAACTGATATTTGTGCAAAAATTATTAAAGTTTAACAATTTTATATTCATGTTTTACAGATATCAAGTCCAAAAAAAAGACATCCATATGTGTTTGAAAAACATTTAAGTGGAAAGTGGATAAATTAGGAACTTATTATATTTAAATATTAATATGATATCAACTAAAAAAAACATATATAATACAAAAATATGACTAAAATTACTATTATATTAAATAATATACTGTTTCTAATTTAGAAATTCTTTCTTTTGGATTTAATTCTAATAAATTTGCTAATAAATTAAATTAAAAAATTTCACAAGAAAATTTTAGAACTCAGAAGTCCAGGGAAATTGTCTTATTTGCCAATACCAGATGAGCAACAGTAGAATTTGTTTCAAATTTTAGCTTTTATCTGTTATTTCTATTAATTCTTTTCTTAAATTTTAAGAGCTCAGATGACAAGTCAATATTCTTATATTTCTTATTGATATTCTCTGTTTGGTAAATTAGTAGTTGAATCTTCATATACATCTATTGACATATCATTAATTCATTAATAAATGATCATGGAAATCTCTGTGGTTCATCATATATCATAGACTGCCATTCATGGGAAATCTCTAGTTTTGCTGCTTGTGTTTATTGATGCTTCTTATCTATCCCTATTTTTATGGAAATTTTTTACTTTATGGCTATTTAGTAGTGTTGGATATACATTGTAGTTACTTAAAATAATTTTATATTCATATGTTTAATTTTTAATGAGATATTCACTTCGAAATATTATAAAATGAATCTTAAAATATCTATTGATCTGCTTAATGAATTTTCAAAATATTAAATTAGTTAGAATTCAGTATGTTTTCCTCATAATACTATATCCAGACCTGGACTTTTACATAATTTTGGCAAACTTACTTATTTGTAAGAATGAGAAAATGAACTTTATTATTTATTAATAAAAAATTTCAGCAATTCTGTTTAAAGTGCTTGCTGAATTATTTGTGTTATTTTACAAGCAATAGAACTTGAAAGTTTAAAATTATGCATAATTTAATTGAAATTTTTACCTTTTAGCTAAAATATTTAGTTTTATAATATTTTTATATTGCTTATTATCAATTTACATTGATCCACAAAGAATATAAAATAATATAATGTAAAAAAAGTTGATTTTTTTACTTTATTCATATTACCTGCAATTCTGATTATTTTAACTTATCTCTAAACTATTACTTCATCTTAGTTATAAAATAAACAAGAGAGAATAACTGTGATGTTTGCTAAAAGAAGAAGAAAACTTCAAAGTTGAAGCTAATTTGCATGAAATAATCAGTTGGTTTGTTTCCCATGGTCTTACATTTGATGATTGTTGATATTTATTTAGTTTTCAGTTTTTAACAATTTAATATTAATATTTAGAAAAAAATCACTTTGTTATTTTTTATTTATTTTTTAATTTATTTATTATATACTAATTTCTTAATTACTATACTTTATATTTAGTTTATTTACTCAATATCTCAATGAATATAATCAATAATTTTCAAAAATATTAAATATATTTGGTTTTATTGTCATCTATCTGGATCTTGATAGATTAGGCCTATATTGTAATTGGTTCATTTACTAAATATTAGTTTCTCTTGATTGATGAAGGTAAAACACACTGCTTAACTTTCAATCTTAAAGTTCACAAAATAGCACATAAAGCAGTAGAATCATATAAAACTTTATTATAAATACAAAAACGTTTTCGGTACTATTAATACCATCTTCAGTTGTACAAGAAATTAGAAGATTTAAGATATAAGTGGTTCTAGAACAGAACATATAATAGAACAAAATTCAAACATTTTAAATTTTTAAAAAATCATGTTTAAAAAATAAAATATATAAGAAAATAATGCAGAAAAAACAAACAAAATTAACCTATAACAGCAAATATAAATTATTAAACTATTCTCTTGTCGGGAGAATGCAACACTAAAAAAGGGGTCTACATATTTCTTTTAATAGCATATCTCTATGCTGCACTCAGCCCGTCTGCCTGTCTGATGTTAATGACCTTATCGGTTTCATTATACTTAAGTATCTGTAATTTTTCCACTAAAAGTAGATCTTTGAGATTATGTACTTTCTTTATTACCGTAGTCTCTTGCCATAGTATATCCGTGTTCTTTTCGTAAAGAGGTTGCATTTTGCAATAAATATATATCACCTGAAGTTGGATTAATATCAACAAACTGATTATCTGAAAAAGCACAACTGAATAAATATTTTGTATGAAAAAAAGTTTTTATTTTTATATTTAAAAATTTCTACCTTTGTGCTAAGGCAGTATAGAGGTCACCTTTGCGAACATTGTCCTTATGCTCTAAGATTCTGTCTTTAAAATTACGAGCAGTAGCCCCAATGTATACCTCTAATTGGTTGTCGTCTAGATTTCTCGAAGAGACTTTGTAAACCCGATTTAAAACTACCAGACCTTTTGGTTTTATCATTACGAAGTATACTAAATATTGTAGGTGCTCTTCTAAAAGTATTAGTTACATTGGCCAATTTTATTGAAGACCTAATAGCTTTATTATTATGGAGCTGGTATGATATAGGGAAATGGTATGATATGTAAACATTTAACAATTTTAACAGATGTTTTACGCATTATAGTAATAGACTTCTCCATAAAGCCAAGTATGATAGGATTTTTAGCCTTGGCATAAAACACAGCTATACTACTAAGTTTATGCAAAACCTGTATCTAAAGGAGAAAGCAAAGTTTGAAAGACAGACGGTTTCCTCTGGGCAATCAAGGACTCCAACATCTAAGGAGCCATTTCTAGACATGACATCCCATTTCCCTATATCATACCGGCTTCATAATAATAAAGCTGTTAGGTCTTCAATAAAATCGGCCAATGTAACTAGTAATTTTACAATAGCACCTACAATATTTAGTATACTTCGCAATGATAAAACGAAAAGGTCTGGTAATTTTAAATCAGGGGTTTACAACATCCCTTTGAGAAATCTAGACGATAACCAAGTAGAGGTATACATTGGGGCTACCGCTCGTAATTTTAAAGATAGAATCTTAGAGCTTAAGGACAATGTTCACAAAAGTGACCTCTGTACTGCCTTTGCACAAAGGATTTACGAAAAGAACACGGATATACTATGGCAAGAGGCTAAGGTAATAAAGAAAGTACATAATCACAAAGATCTACCTTTAGTAGAAAAATTACAGATACTTAAGTATAATGAAACCGATAAAGTCATTAACATCAGATAGGCAGACGGGCTGAGTGCAGCATTGAGATATGCTATTAAAAGAAATATGTAAACCCCATCATCAGGAATTCCAACAACCGTTAATTTATTCCAATTACAGACAAACAAAATCGCTATGGCATTTGTTTGTCTGTAATTGGAATAAATAAATGGTTGTTAGAATGCCTGATGATGGTGCTAAGTCACTGAAAACGTTAGTATGTAATGATGGTAATTAAACTTCTAATATGTATAACTGCGTATAGTGCTGTTATTTATAATATTTTGAAAGATAAGTTGAAAGCAGTTTTAAAGTGTATTGAAAGTATGTAAACCCCTTTTTTAGTGTTGCATTCTCCCAACAAGAGAATAGTTTTAAAATCTTGTATTTCCTGTTATAGATTAATTTTGTTTTTTCTGCATTATTTTCTTATATATTTTATTTTTTAAACATGATTTTTAAAAAATTTAAAATGTTTGAATTTGTTCTATTATATGTTCTGTTCTAGAACCACTTATATCTTGAGGTTCTATAGTTTATGCCTTTGTGTAAAGCTGATGATGACCGCTTATGGTCGAAAACGTTTCTGATTAAACATTTATTTTGAGTAGTTTACTACTGGACTGCTTATTTAGTGCTTATGTTTAATAGTCTTTTAAGACTTATATCTTGAATCTTCTAATTTCTTGTACAACTGAAGATGGTATTAATAGTACTGAAAACGTTTTTGTATTTCTGCGCTTCGTCGAGCTTGCGGAAGGTAGTGCCGGCGCGGTTGAGGACGGTCTGCCAGCCGTGCTCCGCGCACCAGCGCTGCAGGTGTTCGCGGTCGATGCCGACGGCCTTGTAGTCGTGAAAGTCGTAGGCGACCTTGTGCTCGTCGAGCCAGGTCCGAGCCTTCTTCATGGTGTCGCAGGCTTTGATGCCGTAGAGAACGTAGGTCATTGCTTCTCCCGAGGCCCGGGTCTTCCCGGGCCCTGCCGATAGGTCGCCGAAAGGTGATCGCCGGATTATGCCACGTCGTTCCGCCCCTGTGCGGTCTCGGGGCTACCGCGCTCGGGAGCGGCGTGACGGCAGGCAGCCATGGACGGGCGGGCAGACAGGGAGCTGGGCTGTTTCCCTGGCCGGGAGCGGAGAGAGCGCAGGTTGAACAGGTCGATTCGGATCGCTGGAGAGCATCCTTACCGGTACTTTCGGAATGCTCCGGTCCGCGCTGTACAATCCTTCCCCCGCCGAGGAGATTTCCCATGAGTTGCATCGGTCGCCAGATAGACCAATTGCGCCTGCAGATACCGGGCTTCGCCTGCAAACCCGGCTGCCACGATTGCTGCGGGCCGGTTACCGCCTCGTCGGAAGAGATGGCCCGCCTGCCGCTGAAGAGCGAGGCCGAACACGACGCCGCCCTGGCCGAGTGGAACTGCGTCCATCTCGGACCGAACGGCTGCGAGGCCTATGAGGAACGTCCGCTGATTTGCCGGCTGTTCGGCACCACGCCGAACCTGCCCTGCCCGGAGGGGCGGGGGCCCGAAGTGCCGGTGGCGGAGCAGGTGGAGCGACAGGTACATGCGCTGATCGCCAGCACTCGCCAGGTGCTGGTGTAGCGGCCTGCCCGCCGCTAGGTTTCCGCGCTCTCGGTGGCGCGGGACTGCAGGGCCGGTTCGAAGGCTGGTTCGGGCGGCGTTTCCTCTAGGGGCATCGGCTCGTCCGCAGAGAGTTTCTGGAGAACCGCGGCGATCCGCTCGATGCTCTCTTCGAGCTCGAGCACCCGGTTGACCATGTACAGGATCATCTCCGGCGAACTCAGGTGCGCTAGCCGCATGGTCGCCTGCAAGTCGTCGTGGCGGTTGTCCCGGTCGGCCATCAGTGTTTCCGCCAGGCTCTTCAGCAACAGCATCTCGGCGCGCCTCATGGGCCGCTGCTCCGCGATTCCGCGGTAGGGGAAAAAGCTCGTTCCATCTCGCGACCTACCCGAAACGACTACATCCAAAGGTGTAATTCTACATTGCCATCACTTCGATCGTCGGACAATAGTCGCGTTCCAGACGCCTTGCACAGGTGACGAACGGAATTCGAAGCGGCCTGGTCTGCATGGCCGGGATGATGGGCGAGTTCTTTGATGCGGGGCGGCGGCCGTTTGGCGCAGGACAAAAAAGTTCCGGTGTCAAGCGTCTTGTGAAAACAGCCTGATGGCCGAAAGTCTAAATGGGGCGCGGGTTTAGCTCTACTTTGGGCCGCTTTGCAGGATGGCGGCATCGTGGGCTGGGAGCCACATAGGAGCGTCGCGATAGAAAGCCGGAGCGTGCTGCATCAGAGACGATTGCCAGCAGACGGCGGCCACATTTCATCATCATAGCCCGACCGGCTACCGTCCTCCAGAACGAAGAACGCGCAGCTTCGGGCTGCGCGTTCCAGGGATGGCCGCCAGCGGAAACCGGCATCATCAGCTCGGCGTCGGAGGTGCGGCCTTGCCCGCACCTCCCTTCCTGAATCCCCGATCCCCGGCCATGAATGCAGCCAACATATGCGGGATCAGCGTGGCCGCATCGACCATCTCGCCATAGGTCTGCGCGTGCAGCGCCGCGTAGCAGTCGAGGTCGGCTTTCAGGCTGGTCGGGCAGGAAAAGGTCAGCTTCGTCATGTCATGGCGCGGCAAAGGGCCAAGCCGTAGTTTCTTGGTCGTGCTCATCGTGAAGTCCCCCTGTTGAAGAAAAGCGGCTGGTATGGCCGCAGCACCAGATCGCGGTTGACGATGATGCGTACCGGCAAGCCGGGGCGCTGGGTCAAGGTGGGCTGGATGTTGAGGTTGCGCCGGGTCATCTCCTGGCCGACCTGATTGATGCTGTCCTGAGCGCTGTCGCGCCCGGCGATGATGATGCGGTCGCCGTCCTGCCGGTTCTCTGGCGCGGCCAGTTCGGCGCCGACGCCCAGCAGTGTGGTCAGCGCCGCACCGGCGAAGATGCGGCCCCAGTGGTAGTCCACATCGTCTTCCAGGCCGGCATAGCCGGCCGGGTCGGTGCCGACCAGGTTGTCGAGCGTGAGCGAAGACGTGTCCGGCAGGATGATCCGGTTCCAGACAACTTGAACCCGGCTCTGCCCGTAGCTGACCTGGCTGTTGTAATATATACTTATTTTTATCATTTATGCACTATAATAAATATATTTCAGAATAAATTTATCAGAAAATATTAAAAATTCCAAATAAAATTTACAAACTTACAAGGTGAAAGATTAAACATAAAATTAAAAGGAAAAACAAATACTGGTATATATCAAGAAAACAAACTTACTAGAGATTAAAAATAAAATAACCAAATATCAGTCAAATAATTCTAACATTATAAATTAATTTAGAAATAATTTAAAATTAATGACTAAATTAAATTTAAATGAGAAGCAGTGCGACAATAATTAATTTCATATTTAATTTAATCATTGTCATACTGCTGCTCTTATGAGGGATTTGTTAGCATGGTGGCAGTGGGAGATGCTTGAATATCTGCTATATTCCCCAGACATGAGCCCAATGTAATTTTGATCTTTTCACAAAACTGAAAAACAAAAACCATTAAGAGGAAAGCATTTCCATACAAAATGAAAAATCCTCTGAGCAGCAGGATGTTCATGTATTGACAGCAACTAAAACAACTCTGCTAATAATATCTAGCACCTTCCAGATGGGTGGCAGAAGGTTATAAATATGAAAGGAATTATTTTGAAGATATGTAAACATTCCATTTTGCGAATAAATGTTTTGTCATATATAGATATGTTTGTCACTATTTTATATCGAGCCCTTATAAAAAATGTGGTTCCACTTATGTTTTCTGAAATAAGTTTAATGTCATGCACTACTATTGCAGATATAATTACAGAAATTTCTATTTCTTCTTTACAGGGCTGTGCCATCCTATGAAACAGAGAGGCAGCTGCATCAGGCAGCACCATAAGAGGGCAGCATAAGCAGCAAAACCAAACATTTAAGGGGCGGCATTTCAAAGATTTGCTTCATACTGAGAAAATCTACCGCACAGCCCTGCTTCTTTCATCTCCTAGATCACAAAAAACAGTGTTCACACATATATAAAGGAATGAATGAAAAGAATGCATGCTATATAAGCAGGATTTATTCTTGTTTTAAACAGAATACTTGCTCTATTAACATTCATCTCATAGAATTTTTTATGGGAATTCCTATATATTACCTATATAAAACAACCTCTCACATAACATATAAAATATGAGTTATGGCATAATGCGAGCACTGATACTTAATATCTTATGATTATGTGTAAGCCTATTAGTAACAGTTGATATAATGCAAGACTCACTGGCTCAACTTTGATGGATGAATATAAAGCCTAAAATCAAATATTATCATCACTTCATGAGAAAGATGGATGTTGGAATGTACGCATTCTAATATCCATGCAGATAAAAGATTGCAAGAATATCCAGCAAGCTTGTTTATATAACACTTTACTGTGGGGACTGTGACAAATATGATTTGTAATCTCAATTCATGAGAAAAATTAAATCAGTAAACAAAGAAATTGTAAAGAGGAGAGGCGAATTATGAGAATTGAGAGGGAAAATAAATATCATCAAGTGGCAGTGCTCTGCATGTAATTTTGTTCCCATCATCATAAATCCCGAAGAGAAAACAAGGGTTACATGTCAGGAGCAAAGGACTGTGTTTGTGCAGTATCATAAGTAGGACACAGCAATGATAAACAAGGTCTGAAATGTGTCAAGCCCGGAAATTTTAGATGAGAGATCCTTTATTTGGTCTGAGATTTTACAATGTTGGATAGGGAACTGACCACCAGCATCCATACATGAGAGAGTTGATAAGCAGCATTCATAGATGATAGACAGAGAGTCGACTGCCAGCATCCATACGTAATAGACAGAGAATCAATCACCAACATCCATTTATAATAGACAGGAAAGGAGAGACCTTCTGTCATTGAGTTGAATTAAAGATTGTTCAACAGAATGGTTGGCTCTTCTCTAACAGAATATCAAAGATGATCACAACTTGACTCCCTCTCTTACTCTAATCTTCCAGACTTCAAAAAGTTCAAGGGACAACTCTGGGAAATACACTCCAAACATTATCCATATCACACCTGCAAAAGAGAGAGAAAAAGGGGAATGTGATCGATTTTCCCTACAACCATCACCATGTCTTGCAAAAAGGAAAGAGAAAACTACAAGTTGGACTCATCACACAAATATAAAAGGGATCACCACTACATATAACAGGGACTCTCATAAAAAAAGAATAGACTATACACAAAGTGACTTTCAGATTGTCAGTTTTGTCTAACAAACTGTCAAGACTTGTAGTGACTCTGTTTGTTCAATCAGGTTTGTTCATCCTCCCAATATGGATTGTATCATAACAATCTCTCTTGTCAATAAAGGTCCAAGCTGTTAACTGTAAGCGTTGCTTGTCATTGTGTTCCTGAGTCTTTATCTATCCTTACTCACACTACAGCCTATGCATTATTGTCCACAAGGCAGAAATACTGTTTGTCAGTATTGCCTCACACCAATACTGATTGGTGTCAGAATCCTGAATTAATCCACATTAGATTAAGATCTGTGCAATTATATTGCCCACTGGCATCTCACAATACTAATGATTTTTCTAAAGATATGTGAGAAATCTTTAATATAAAGTTCTAAATCATTGAAAGAACAAGTATTTATATATTGGTCTGAATTCTCCGTGATTTATCTGGTATATATAAGTTTTTTAAGAAATTTTATAGATCTAGATGAACTTTTAATAAAATCTGAAAAGTTCTTAATTACAAATAATTTCTTAATTATTGTATCCATTTCAAATGAAGAATCTTTATCAAAATATACCAGACATATCTCTTTTCATTGTCTTTTATAATTCAATTTTCTGTTTTAAATAATATAAAAACTAAAAGAAAATCAGTACTATCAACAATATTAACAAAAGTACTAGTTAATAATAAATCAAGTTTATTTATTATTAATTATTAATAATTATGTGTAATAATGTTTTTTAAATAAACATTTTTTAAAGTTTTATAAATATATTTCTTATATAAACTTTTTCATATCAACATAAACACTTTTCTTAAAAAACTATCATTTTAATTTGTCGAAAATTGTTCATATATGGTCTGTTGGCCCACTCTTTAATTAATCTAATATTTTATTTTCTCTATTTATTTCTTGTTTATGTATTACATTCTGTTCCTTATTTAATGTATATACAAGGTGATTTGCCTAAAGTGTGACAGGCAATTTTCTCCACAACTGCATTAGATGGAAAATTGATCTAAATGGGAAAATATTCATATTAAAATGATCTTTTATTTGATGTATGACTCATTATGCTGTAATGTCTGTAAATAGCCAATAGTGGAGTATACTTTAAAATTTTCATAATAATGTCATTTTTTTTTTTATCACCAATAGAAAATTTTTTCTTCATTAACAAAATTTGTTTGAAGCATTTTTCAAATAAACTAATAAGTTTTGAAATACAACGAGTTTAAAATCCAGGAAATAGCACATCCATGTAAACGTTCACCCAGCTGCTCGGAGGCAGTGAGTGTAGAGGCATCATGCATAGCCTAGCAGCACAGAGAGTCACATCATGCAGAGAAACTGCAGCATGGTTTGTTCACAAATAAAGATGGGAAAGGTTGTGCTGATTCAAATCTTAGTTACACCAACCCAAATGTAATTTATTGCTTTAAGACTGAACAAAAACAAAAAACTGGTTTGAATTGGTAGAATCTTTCTACTTTTATTTGTAAACAAACCATGCTGCAGTGGACTCAGTGCAATGCAACTCTCTGCACTGCTAAGCCATGCATGATGCCACTGCATTCAGTGCCTCTGAGCAGTTGGTAAGGTTTATGTGGCCATGCTATTTCCTGGATTTTACGCTCTCTGTACTTCAAAAATCATTAGTTTATTTGAAAAATGCTTCAAACAAATTTTGCTAATGAAAACGAAATTTTCTACTGTTGATTAAACAAGTGACATTATTATGAAAATTTTAAAGTACACTCTGATATTGGCTATTTAAAGACATCACAGTGTAATGAATCACACATCATTAGCAAAATTTAATAAACAAGTGACATTATTATGAAAACTTTAAAGTACACTCTGATATTGGCTATTTAAAGACATCACAGTGTAATGAATCACACATCAAATAAAAGATTGTTTTAATATGAATAATTTCCCGTTTAGATCAACTTCCTATCTAATGCAGTTGTGAGAAAATCACCTGTCACACATTAGGTGAATCACTCTGTAAAATTGCTTCTAATTTTAAAATTAAGCAGTCTCAAGTTTTTTCATTCTTCTTTTTGTGGAAAGGTAATTGGATAAGGTATCGGGAATAACATATATTTCTAGAATCCTCTTTTTATTGGCCTTAAAAAACTTGAAGCTGAGTATAGTAAATCCACTTTATCTCCTTAATGTAATATCTAAGTTTTGCTATAAGTGTCTCCATATTTCTTCTTATCTTTATCTTGACATTTGATGATTTCATTTGTCATGATTGTATGTAAGGCATTGCTATAAGATTAACTTTAACCTTGCTTTGTGTATTGTTTTTTTGTATCTGAGACAGCAAATTTAAAACATTTCTATTTAAAATCTTTACAGAATCTATCATTTGTAAACAGAAATCTAATAAATACAATACTCATGGGCTATATCATATTTGTTGGCTTATAAGATGTACTTTTTTCTTATAAATACCCTAAAAAATCAGTTTGCATCTTATAAGCCAAAAATGGCTGAACAGAATATGTAAAAAACTGAGAAGTTGGCAAGTGACCAAAATATAATTAATGGATAATTTATTTCATTATAATAGATATTACAGTGAATAGTCTATGCACTTATCAGTAATTACTAGCTGTTATTGGACTAACAATTAAATTCCATATTATATATTTAAGTCCTAATCAATGATGATGATGATGATTATAATGCTGATCATGTCAGTAATGAATCCGATATTGAATAATATTAAAATAATAAGAGTAATTTTCATATACTTTTCTTTATTGGCTTTTAGGTTTTATTTTAATTGAATTTTAAATTTGTAGTATGTTAACAATAAATTTTTTCCCCTCAAATTTATCATTTCAAAATTAGATTGTCTTCAACACCAAAGCATCTTATATATAAGCCAACAAATATGGTACTTCATTTAAAAAACAATGGTCAAGGAAAGCCATTATGTTTGTATAATTTAAAGCAAAATGTTTTAAATAATAGGAAGTCCAAATCTGACTTGCTTAATTCCATAATATTCTCTTTAGTAAATTACAACAATATAAAGACATTATTTTGAAAGTAAATTCTTTTGAAACAGTTTTAGCTCTTTACTGAATCATCTTTCAAAACTTGGAATTTTGAAATGTTCTTAAAATTATTATATAATTTTTGCTAAATGTGGCTGAAAATGATTTTACAGAATTAAAAATGTAATAAACAAACTTTAAAGGGAAAATAAAATAAAAATAATAAAAACTTTTAAAGAGAAAATAAAATAAAAGTAATAAAAACTTTTAATACCTTGCTAATAGTGCTTACATACTTCCTGTTTCCACTTTAAAGGGAATTTGTGATAATCAAAATTTCAGTCATTAATTAATAAATGTCAATACCATAGTCCAAATTACATTAAAATTATTAAAGTGTTGCAGCTAATTCTAAATTATATCCATTTATAGACTTTTGCTTGTTGGATAATTTGAATTGAAAATGTCTGCTTAGAATAAATATTTTGTAACAAAAATAGTACTTTTTGTTATTAATCTAGAAAATATAATAATAAATGCTATTCCAGATGCTATGCAAAATATTTATTGTCATATATTTGCTAATTGATAAGAATTGTCAGGAATAATCTGTATTTGATTAGAAATATTGGGAATTATTAATCTGCATGAGATAAAATATCACACAATACTATTGCAATTTTCATAAACATTTAATATACCATATATTTTGGTAAATAAAGTATTTATGCATGTGTATATGTAGATGTGTATTTATGTATTTGTGCTTGTGTGAATATGCATGAATTATATAAAAAATAATAATAAATAATATTGGGAAGGAGCAAAAATATACTCATCATCTGACACGAATCCTTAAAGGCAGCTAAAGAAGCCATTTTGCAAAAGCAGTTGCTTACACCTGTCAGTGAGACTTACAAGACTCTTATGAGAAAGAGGTCACCCAATAGGTGTATCTACCTCATAGTCATTGTTTTTTTCAATTCAATTTTTTATAACTGATTAAACAAAATTGGACTGAAATCTCAAAAAAGTATTAAAATAGAGCAAATAACATTGATCATTATATAAATAAAATGTATGAAATAATAGGTTATCTATACATTATTTTGATATCTAATATACAATAAAATTTTTTGTTGTATATTATTTATAAAACTCGTATTATTGTTAAAATGTATGGTATTTTTTAATTTGTTATTCAGAAAATTAATTGTTTATTGAGACATCTGACCCCAAAATATTATATATTAAAATACTAATAAATCAATTTTATTAATATTAATCACATTTTAAAACTAAAAATATATTACTTTGCAATTTTTATTGTAAACTAATATATTTTTTGTTATAAATCAAACAAAAATATTTGCAAATGCTTAGAGCATTTAATGTATTAGCACAATATTACAAAGTGGTGGAATTTTTTTCATTTTGTAAAATTGACAAAATAACAAAAGTTGTAAGGAAAAAATTTTTATCGTTATTAATAAAGCAAATATTTCACTGTCTCAAATTTACAAGAAACCTTAGTTTTATTATTTTTCTGAATAAATTTCACATCATATTGAGACTAAAAAACAAGTTTTTATTGGCCAATTTATATTATATAACTGCTACTATACACAGGGCCAGCTCTAGACACCAATAAAGCAAGTGTCTGCTTGGGGCAGCACATTTTCAGGGATGGCATTTTGCCAAAAAATTAATAAATAAATAATAATAAATAAAAATATGTGAAATTTTAGTACAATAATTTTTTTTAAATTCATTAATACATTGTGTAAATAAAGAAAAGCTCTTTCCATAACTGTAAACAACCAAGTTCTGCTGCTTCTATTAACGTAAGAAATAACACCAAGCACTTGAAGCAGGACAAACGCGTTTCCGGAAAGATTGTTGTATTATTAGTATATGTAGTATACATTATATATATCTAATAATAAACTAGTGTGTTTGTCCTGCTTCAAGTGCTTGGTGTTATTTCTTAAAGAAAAGCTCCATTCTATCATCTTTTTTGTAAAATGAAATAGCAAAGAAATTAAATTTTGCAAAACTTTTAGAAAAATTTGCCTCTAAAAAGCAAATAAAGATTGCCTTAATGTAAAAAAATATATAAAAAAACCAAAACAAATATAAGCAATAAAACTTAATTTGTGTAGAATATTTTTTATTTTTTTAAATTTAATATAATAGTTTTGTATTTTTCTGAACCAATTTTTTCTTAATATAGAGAAGTGTGGTATTTGACTTAGGTAGCAAAAAACTTAAGAGTTGGCCCTACTATACCTATGTTGTTGGTTATAGCCAGGACCTTGCCAAGTGGGGATGCAAGGAGCACATAGCATCCCTGCAGCTGGATTCAAGGGCTACATAAAACCTGGATAAAATATATTTATAAAAATATTTACACAGTGAATTCTAATAGATCTAGCATCCAGTGGCAACTATTTTTGACACAGCCCTGGTTATAGCAGCAGATTATGTTACATTCAATTTATTTACTTTAAAAAAATCATCACATAATTTATATATAATATGCCAGAAATTATGGTATTAATTTTGCTTGTTTTATATATATGGGGATAATATAATACTGAACCTATGACTTTCATATCTCAAGACAGTTAATAAAAGGAAAATATTTATAAACTTACTTACTTGAAAAACAGTGATAAGGGCAATGGGAAATGTATCAAAATTTTCAGGTGGTGTCTCATCTTCAAAATTAAATCTAAAGATATAATTATTAAATTAATTAAAATTTCAATTTTAATAAAAGCTCTGTAAAAATAAATGATTTTATTTATAATATTATACAACAAAAAAAAAATGAGTAATTAAAAATTATTTTGATATAAAAAATAAATGATAAAATCTCATTAATTTTTAAAGGATAAACATTTACTATAATTACAATTTAAGTTAAATAAAGCCATCTTTAATTTATGAGGGATCATCCATAATTCAGTTTTTTTCATAAAAATTAAAAGAATTATATTTAATCTAATTATGAACATATGTATTAGGCTGGTACTAAACAAGTCAACCAAATCTGCAATGACACAATGTAAAAATGTACTCGACTGGTTGCTAGTTTGTTGTGAGAAAATTTATACTCTGTCACTTGTTGATGACATGTTTGCAAACAAGTCAATGAAATAAACATTGAAGCTTGTGATGTACATAATGAGAATGAATCAGTATTGACTATCTCATTTTGAGTTTCAACGCCATCCGTTACTTCAATGCACCCTTGGTCTGAACTGCGCATGCCCAAATATCCTTGCTGGATACGGCTTTTGTCACCAGACACTCCCCCATAAGACAATCTAGCGCGATTTCGAAAGGACATGATAGCAACACAATGGCAATCAAAGCTTGTCTAACAGGTGTGAATGCATGGCAAAATCGACTTGTTTGGTACCAGCCTTATAGTTTCAAGAAATTGAAATATATTAACCATTGAGTTGGAATTTATAGTTTCTTGCTTGACTTTTAACTCTCTTAAACATTCTATAGTTTTTACTGAAACTTAGAACAGAACTATTCTATATAATATCCAATTTTTCTCTTTGTCACATCAGAGCAAGTAAAGATACTTATACTAAAATATTTTTCAGTTATTAAAGTGGAAAATGATTAACAAGAAATGATTGGGACTAGAAAATTTTTTGCTTTAACCAAAATTTCATATTAAGAAAATAATTAAAAAACAGTTGAGTGTATTTTGCAATGCACGAAATCACAACAAGCACTTGAAGCAGGATAAATACACAATTTTATTATTAGATATACAGTATATAATATATATTACATATACTAATAATACTATTGTTTTCCGTAAATGTTTTCGCCAAAAACGTTTCCAGAAAACAACAGTATTATTAGTATATGTAATATATATTTATATATATCTAATAATAAAATAGTGTATTTATCCTGCTTCAAGTGCTGTTGTGATTTTGTGTGTTATTAGAAGCAGCAGAACTCAGTTGTTTTATAGTATTTTGCAATGTTTATTCCATGAGACTATAATGATATTCCATATAAAATATTGATATCTTTTTAAAATTTTTTCTTCTAAAATATATTTTATGTAAGATGAGGTGGGCTAAATGTAATAATATGCATTTTAATATAAACTCTTGCTTGAAAGAGGGCAACACATGTATGAAATAAATGATAAAAACTAATCTTTCAAATTCTGCAGCACAAATAACCTGCTATCCAGTGCCAGTCAGCTGCAAACAGTGACAAAGTATGCAGTTCTATGTTGCACTGCAATTTGTAATTAGAACCTTGTGTGAAAGTGTTCATTTTTACAATCCGTAAACATTTTTATAAGTAAATGTTACAATTGTTCATTTGGATATATGCCTAAAACACTATTTGTTTTTTAAGATTGTCATTATTGAATATGTTACATTTGCCCCAGAAAAAGTATCTTTGGGGCATTTGTAACATATTTCTTTGCAGTAAATGTTACAAACATTACATTTTCAAATCAACAGCCAATCAAAGCATTTGAACGTTTGCTGTTGGAAATGGTTAAACAAACTCCCCACCCAGAGAAAACAAGGCGAAAAAGAATGGCAATGAATCAGAAGTCTTAACTAAGGCTGACATGCTAAAAATACTTAAGAAAGGTAGAGAAAACAAGAAGACAAAGACAAAGTGCCATAAAAAAAGTATCTAGGATTGAAAAAGAAGAGGATGGTGTAGAGTGAGAACTCAGATAATGACCAAGAATTTTTAGAAAGTTTTGAAAATGAAATGGAAATACAGAATCAAGAAGAAAATGACATGATTGTTGATATTGTGAGAGAATTGCCAAAAAATAAGTGAGATTGGCTAACTACAAGACAAAAGTTTATTGTGTCTGTCTAGAGGGAGAACTGCATACCAAGTGAAAAAGAATGTAAACAATAATACAAAAAATTAGATGCTCAAATGACACTGCCATCAGAGTGTTAGTGCCATCTACCAGTGGTTAAGCACATTAATATTTTACTCTATCACTCCCCTTGCCTAACCATATTTTTTCTCCTTTCCATTGTTATTTAAAGGATTTGCTTTGTCAAGTGCTAAATTTAATTGCTGAATTTTTATCTTCTTACTGCTTACTGCTTTAGTTAGAATATCTGCCAAGTTATCAGCTGTTGATATGCAATTAAAACTCAGTTGTTTTTCTTCAATTTTTTCTCAGAGGAAGAAATGTCGTAAATCCACATGTTTATTTCTCTCTGATGTAATCTGATTCTTCGCTAGTGATATTGCTCCTTGGTTATCAACATAAAGAATTTGCGATGATGAAATAAATTTGCCTGCTCCGATTTCCATTAAGAAACTCTGCATCCAAAGTACATCCTTTGCTGCATGACACATAGCTAAGTATTTGGCTTCTACAGTTGATAGTGCCATTGTTCACTGCTTTTTGCTATTTCAGGAAATTGCTGTCCCAGCAAATTTAATCACGTAACCGCTAAACAATCGTCAATCAATTTTGTCAATAGCCCAATCTGCATTGCAGAAAACAGTCAACCATTTTCCAGTTTGCCTGAACGTTAAACCCAAATTTTTTGTTTGTTTCATGTAGCATAGGATGTGCTTCACACCTGTCCAATATTCTTTGCTAGGTCAATCATTGAACTAACTCATATAGGTAGTGACAAAAGCTAAATCTGATCTAGTGCCTCCTACTAAATATAAGAGACCTCCAATTGCCTGGCGATATTGATAGGCTTTTTCTGTGCTCATCACTTCATTATCAGTTGCTTGACTAAAACTTCATACCTGGATCTAAAGATGTGGACACTTCCTTTGCACTATTCATTCCTAAAATTTTCAATAATTCATCAACATAGGCAGTTTGGTCTAAAGTAACGGAACCATCCTCATGTTTTTCAGCTTTCATAGATAGGATGTAATTTAATTTTCCTAAGTCTTTTACTTCGAATACTGTAGCAATCTTATTTTCAAACGCTTCAATGGTCACTTCACTTTTGGATAGAATCAGTAGGTCATCAACATACATTCCTACAATGAATTCTTGTCTTTTATCATAGTATATACATGGATCTGCCTTTGATCTCTTAAGTCCAGCTGACTTCAAAAACATATATATTTAATAATAAAATAGTGTATTTATCCCGTTTCAAGTGCTTGTTGTGATTTCTTGTAACTTCAAAAATTTGTCAAGATGTAAATTTCATTCTCTTCCAGACTGGCATAGCCCATAAATGCTTTTCTTCAGCAAATATACTTCTTGTTATTCATTAGTTCCTGTCTTTGGGAATGGTTTTTCCATATAAATAGTTTCTTTTAATATTCCATTTAGGTAAACCACAGTAATGTCGAGTTGGTATATGTTCCAATCTTGCTCCACTGCTAGCGCTAATAAGCACCTGATGGATTTTGTTTTAACAACTGGTGAGAAGGTTTCTTTATAATCTACTTGTTATAATCTCCATTCTACCTGTGTGAAGCCACGTGCCACCAGTCTTGCTTTATATCTCTCTAGATTTCCATTTTTGTCAAATTTTCTTTTGAATATCCATTTACATTTCATGATTTGTCTTTTCTTGAGTCACAGAACAATAGTCCAAGTATTGTTTCATCTTAAATTTTTTAACTCTTCTTCCATAGCGGCTTTCCATTCATCTGCATCGGGTACTGATAGTGCTTCTATCATAATTGGATTTGGTTCAACATCTTGACGCTTGACAGTGTTGCATATGTGACATTTTGCTTGCTGTGAAGGCTTCAGTACCAATCGTTCCGAACACTTCAATATCGGCTCGACTTGTATGATTGAGCTGGAGGTTGATTGGCATTCAATCTAATGTTTTCATTTTGTAATGAAAATAAATTTTTATTTAACTCCCCCTCACTTTCAGCTTCTTGACTCTCCTTTTGTATTTGATCTGACTAGTCATTCTATATATAGATGGTCACTTCATCATCAATTCTTTGTTCGTCTATTTGTACTTGGTCTGTTTGTTTGTTTAATTGTGATTTGCACAGAAATGAATTTTTATCAAATACTACATCTCAGCTAACGAAAAAATAGTCTTTCTTTCTATCCCATAATTTATAGCCTTTGATTTCTTCTGGATAGCCAACATATATGCATTCAATTGCCTTCGGATCAAGCTTGCTTCGTTTGCCTGTCAGAATGGATCGTGTCTGTTACTTATTGCACTCCATGCCTTACATCCATAGACTCTGAGGTAATTTAAAGTAGGTTTTTTTCCAGACCACAGCATTTCTGGTGATTTTCCGTTAATGGCATTTGAAAGACATTTGCTTCTAATATAACTTGCTATAACAATTGCATCAGCCCAAAGTATTCTGGTTAGTCCTGATTGAATAAGAAGGCACCACATCATGTCTAATAGCATTTAGTTCATTCTTTCAGTGACATTTTGTTGTGGTTCCCCGGGAACCGTCAATTGCCTCCGGATTCCATGTTTTAACAAATAATTGTCAAACTTTTTACCTCTATATTCTCCACTGTTGTCACTTCTCAATATCTTTATTTTTGTTTTGTGAAAATTTTCAGTCATATGTCTGTATTCGTCAATTTTCTGAGAACTTGATTTTTCGTCTTTATTGGATATACAACTAGTATATCAAGTGTAGTTATCAATGAAAGTTGCAAAGTAGTTTGAACCTCCTTTTGATGTTGGTTCAATCTTTCCTACAACATCTGAATGGATTAATTCAAGTGATTTCTTAGCTCTTTTAGCTCTGTTTATCAGGAAACTTTTCCGTCTTGTCTTTCCTATTGCGCAAGTAGAACATTTTTCTCATTCTTCAGTTGATCTTTGATCTTTCTTATCACTTCCTATTAGTTTTCTTACTGCATCGTAATGCAGGTGGCCAAGTCGTCAATGCCAAAGGGATTCGTCAATCCTTTTAATAAAATTACTTCAGGACTGCATTCTTCTATAATGTACAATCTTCCTCTGTGCACTGCTGTTAATAAGACTTCACCATTTTTCTTTATTACTTTTGCTTTACCATCTTTAAAGTCAATCTTTAATCTCTTTTCTTCAATTCTGCTGATTGAGAGAAAATTTCTGTCTAAATTTGGCACACATAAAACGTTATCTGAGGAAGCATTTAGTCCTCCTTTTCTTCAGATAGTTCGATGTTTACATGTCCAATACCTTCGACTCATATTTCATCTTAATTTACTATTCTGACTCTTGATGTTATTTTCTTGAATTTTGTTAGCTTTTTGCAATAGGATGTCATATGATCAGTAACACTACTATCCAAATACCATATCTTCAACTTTCTGGTTATGTCATTTATAGCATATAATGCTCTCTGGGCTATCTTCTTAGCTGTATGCATTCCACTTTGGTTATCCTGAACTTTTGAACAGTTTTTCACAATATGGTTGAATCTGTTGCAGCAAAGCCATTTTACTTCTTGACTTTCAGTATTTGTCTGTTTTTGAAAGCTTGTTTCTTTCTTGTCATTTGTGTGCCTTTCACTGTTTGAACACTCATAAGATTTGAACTTCAAATAGTTCAAGAAAACAATAGGAAACACCACTGAAACAACCAACTAACCCTAGATAAGTCAAACCAATTGAAGAAACAGGTGGAAACATCATAAAAATTTTGGAAAGGCTAAAGTCAACTTTAATGTGAGGAAACAAAAGGAAACAAGAATATCAAAAGAATAAAAGTGAACAAAAGAAAACCCAGAAACCATGAAAATAATGACTCCGTGAAAAGAAATGCAGAAACCTTTTGGAAGAACCTCAACAAGAAGAAAGCCGAGGGACACCAATAACAACCATCAAAGCTGTTAGGGAAACATTGAAACCAATCTTAACATAAAAACACCAATAACAGTCCTCAAAACTCAAAGAATTAGAAAAACTGAGCTTAACATAATACCACCAACTGTCTACTATACTTCACAACTTAACAGAAAAATCCCAATTGCTTAATGTATCCTACTGAAAGACCAATAAACAAACTATGCGAACTGTAATAGAAGAGTGACATTATGGGCAATAGGAGGGTCTGAGAGTTGCAATAGAAGGAAAAGACAATTTAGAAACTTTTAAGATTGACATTGATTTGTATGTTTTCTTCTTTTGTCATGTACTATTTACCGAAAGAGGGAGCTCATCCTCTTCTGTCAACTTCTCTAGTAGTGTAGTTACTTAGTGTAGTAATGTCTGTTATGTAGTAAACATCATTATAGTTATAGCTGGTGTGAGTTGTCCATTTATTTACGGTCATGGACTCGGATGTCAAATAATAAGAAAACTTAACAGGTTATGGGCCCAGAAGAGGAAAATAGTCAAGAAAAGAAAAATATTTGACAAGAAACAAAACAGCTACACTCAGTTAACATCAAGAACAAAGAACAAAGAAAGTTAACAAGATGGCGGCCTTCAACATGACTCACCTGCCACAACTAACGGACGACAATTTTTCAAACTGGAAATTCTGAGTACAAATTATTTTAGAAGAAAGAGGAGTCAGAGAAGTTCTTAACCAAAATTATGAAGAATTATTGGAGGAAGAAAGAAAAATCTACAAGATATGCGATGCAAAGGCAAAGTCAAACATAATTCAATGTATAACTGATAGGCATATAGAATACGTTAAGGATGCAAAAACAGCAAAGGAAATGATATGCTCATTAAAGAATATATTTGAAAGAAAAAGCACATTTTCACGACTTTACATCAGAAGAAAGTTATTATCCCTAAAGTGAAAAGATGAAGATTTACAGGAACATTTCGTGAAATTTGATACACTTATACGAGAAATAGAATCAACTGGAACCGAAATGGAAAAAACAGATAAAGTATGTCATTTATTATTAACTATGCCCAAAAAATACGAAATGGTAATAACAGCTTTAGAAACAATGACCAATACAGTATCGCTTGAATTCGTTAAAAGTAGATTGTTAGATGCAGAACTAAAATTTAAAAATAATATAATAGACAATGAAACGAACAAGGATTACTCATTCGGAGCCTATAGCCAAAGTAAAAGATGCTATCAATGTGGTGAGGTAGGACATTATAAGGCCCAATGTCCCAAGATAAACAGAAGAAACAATTTACAAAGAAGAGGCAGACCAGCTAAAATCAACAGATATCAAGGGGAAAGACAAAATTTTAGAGGACAAACACAAGAACCTAACAGAAAGTGCTAATATCATGTCAAATGCAATTTCTTTTGTTGCTCTAAGGGAAAACTCTGCAATGTCGACACAAAATCCAGACCTAAGTCCAAAATTACATTTTATTTTAGATTCAGGAGCAACAGAACATCTACTACAGGATAAATTACTTCCATATGTAACTAAATTAGAAGAACTAAATCAAGAAGTAAAAATAAAAGTAGCAAATGGCGAGACTCTGTTATCAAAACAGAGAGCACTACTATACCTGACAACAACAACTGGAATAAAAATAAAATTGAATGCATTAGTTGTAGCAAATTTATTACATAATTTATTGTCTGTAAAGAGAATCAACAAACTTGGAAAAAAGGATATCTTCTCAAGAGATAAAGCACTGATAGTGAACAACAGATTCAGAATGAATTGCAGATTATCTAACAACTTATACATTGCTGAATTTACAAAAACGGTCGAAACGGAATGTTCACTAACTGAAACAGACCTAGGAAATCTATGGCACAGAAGACTTGGACATTTAAATAGAAGAAGTCTCAAACAGCTAAATTTACCTTGCAGCAAAGAAATATGTGGACCCTGCATGGAAGGAAAAGCACGAGACTACCTTTTGTATCCACAACAAAACCAAGAACACACAGAATAGGCAAACTACTATACAGTGATGTGGGAGGACCAGTTGATCCCCCAAGTATAAACAATGAAAGGTACTATCAAGTCATAATAGATGATTATTCACATTTCTGTGTGGTATATCTAATGAAGACAAAAGCCGAAGTTACAGAAAAGTTAATCAATTTTATCAGACAACTCGAGGCAGAGCACAATACAAAAGTAAGCAAAATAAGATGTGACAATGGAGGAGAATATAGAACCAACAAACTAAAAACATTTTGTCGAGATAAAGGCATAGTTGTGCAATACTCCATGCATTATACTTCTCAAATGAATGGCTTGTCAGAAAGATTCAACAGAATACTTCAAAATAAGGTCAGAACTATTCTAACGGAAACAAGTCTACTGAAGAATCTCTGGGGTGAGACTATACAATGTGCAGCTTATCAAATAAATTGATCACCAACCAGTACACTTTCTGATAGGACAACATCAGAAATATATCTCAAAAAATTAGATCTTAAGAAATTGAGTGTGTTTGGAGCACGAGCATGGGCTAACAAACTTCCAAAAGATGGAAAATTTGATTCAAGAGGAAGAGAAGCACATATGATAGGATGCTCCCCATCCGGATACAGACTGTGGAATCTAGTAACATCAGAGATATTCACATCAAGAGATATACGATTTGATGAAAACGACATAAACCATAGGAACAGCAATAAATGAGAACCATGTCGAATACAGAATCAATATTCAGATATGGAGTCAATAGAAGAAGTCTCAGATGATAATGTAATGGATAATGGAGAAGAGAAACACAAACACAAGATGAATCAAAAAGAGCAAAAAGACAAGCAAAACTATCTACCAGACTAAATGACTACAAGATATACACTGCATATTGCCTATGCACCAGCAATGATCCACAATCATTTCAGGAAGCATGCAAACAAGATATAAAATGGCAAGAAGCTATAAATAAAGAATTAGAGGCCCATGAAAGATTCAATACATGGACTCCAGTGACAATACCTCCAGGACAAAAACCCATAGACACTAAATGGGTATTCCGCACCAAGATAGATGGAACCAAGAAAGCGAGATTAGTAGCAAAAGGATTCCAGGAAGAAGAAAAAGCTTTTGAAGTCTATGCACCTGTGGCCAGAATGTCTACAGTTCGACTAATGTTAATGAAAGC
>AYEL01084062.1:0-12269 GCA_000484575.1 Olivierus martensii
AGCAGATAATAAGAATGTATATTTCATCTTTTTAAAATAATTTTTATTATTATATTACAATAAATTTGTTATAATTTATTATTATTATTAATAATACAGGAACTAATGACATTATGGTGTGAAATACAAATTCAACAAGAACGGACCTTGGAAGAAATTAGAGAAGCTTCTTACAAACTGCTTGTTCACCATGCTTCAACTAGTGCCCATTTTTATTTATTTATAGACTGTTTGTGGGAAAAGGTAAAAATTTTATTAAATAATGTTTTAATTTTTCAAATATTTATTCAAATTTTTCAGAAAAAAAAATTTTATTAAATATTAAAACTTTGTTACATTAAACCATATTCTTAGAAACTGACTGTTAATTATCTGTAATCTGATTAACTTGAATGATAATTTATTTAAAAAATTTTTTTTTTATATTTCATTCTATGGAATTATTCAAAAAGTATTCAAAATTCCAATAAAATGTTGATATAAATGAATAATGTACATAAAAATACAAGATTGAATAATCTTATAATTATATATATATAAAATTTTCTTTTATGCTTTTATATATATCAATATATATGGGAAATTCACAAAAGAATTTCAATGAAGAATTACACACGTGCATCAGATGCTGAATAAATTTATGCTTAATTCATCCAACATCTGCAGCATGGAAGGAATCTATCCGTAGGAAATTCTCATAAGAAAAAAATCCGATGGAATAAGATCAGGCGACTTTGTTGGCCGTTGGATAAGGCTTACTCTTCTAATCCATTGTCCCAGCACTTTCCAATCAAGAAAATGCTATGTTGTGAAGAACACAATCCTTAATTTTGTTTTTTTTTTTTAAGTATTTTATGGATTATCTGGGGAAATTAATTTCTATACTATTTTTATTAGAAGTTTACTGTATTTATATTAAAGATAGGAGAATTGTTGAAAACTTGATTCAAGATTAGTTTCAAAATGAAATTCAAATTCGATTAGCCTTGAAAATTCATGTAATCTGACACACTAAAAATAGTTGTTAGAAAATTTTTTTTCTATTATTGGAGAGTCATTCCATCAGTTCTGTTTATAATGGAATATGCTATTATGGAAGTATATTATTAGTTTAATAAAAATTAAAAAATTTTTTTAATTCAAATATTCTTAAGTTATTTTTATAATTTTAATAAGTATTGAATTTATCTGCTCAACATTTACAATTAAAATGCTACACTGTTAATAATTTAAAATCATTAAAAATATGAAAAAATAATGAATTTATTAGGAAATAAATCAAGTGTATATAAAATTTAATAAAAAAAAATGTACACAATTTTTTTTTATCATTAAAAATTTGTGAGTGCATAGCTCTATATTATTATGTTATAGTACATCAATGTGGGCACGGAATATTTCCGGGTCAAAGTGTAGCTGCAATTGTCATGAGGGAATACAGTTAATTCATATCATGAAATCTAAAAATGTGTCAAATTCAATTTCTGCAACAGAAGTTTTAATTAATCTATTTTTAGTACGAGATTTGTTGTATCCTTCTAATTATTGTTGTACAAAGGTAATTAATATGATTTAATTTATTGAAATTTAAAATATTAAAAATAATGTAAAAATTCAATAAGCAAAATTAATAAAAAATTTATTCATTAACTCAGTAATTTTTTTTATTATTAGTATAGCAGATAATAAGAATGTAATATTTATTTTTTAAAAAAAATATTTTTAAAATTATAATTTATTATTAAAAATTAGCAGATAATAAGAATGTATATTTCATCTTTTTAAAATAATTTTTATTATTATATTACAATAAATTTGTTATAATTTATTATTATTATTAATAATACAGGAACTAATGACATTATGGTGTGAAATACAAATTCAACAAGAACGGACCTTGGAAGAAATTAGAGAAGCTTCTTACAAACTGCTTGTTCACCATGCTTCAACTAGTGCCCATTTTTATTTATTTATAGACTGTTTGTGGGAAAAGGTAAAAATTTTATTAAATAATGTTTTAATTTTTCAAATATTTATTCAAATTTTTCAGAAAAAAAAATTTTATTAAATATTAAAACTTTGTTACATTAAACCATATTCTTAGAAACTGACTGTTAATTATCTGTAATCTGATTAACTTGAATGATAATTTATTTAAAAAATTTTTTTTTTAGATCCCACCTCCATGGATGTTTTTTTGTCAACAGATGACGCCATTCCATTCTGTTAGAATACTATGTGGGGGCCAAACAAGCCCTTCCACAGGCTGCCCATCCCTACGGAGGGGTCAGCCGGATTGTGGAGGACGGGGATCGACGGGCCGGGCCCAGACCCCATGATAAATATTTTCAAGGGGTGGGATCCGGATCGGAGACTCGAACCCGAGTCCTCCAGAGTGGAAAGCCGAAGCGTTTCCATGCGGCCGACTAGGCTAGTTTAATTAAGTTGCCAAATCTCATTCGGATTTTTGATATCGGCCACTTCAGTCTATTAGAGGCTGCCCAACAGTCTTGATAAAGTCAACATGTTAAAGGATAAGATTCGATAGGTCAGATCCTCCAATATTGCATTATTATGCGGCTACCCCTACATGTTTGAATGTCATGTGATGTGATTCTTAATTACAAGATTCGATAATAATAAATGAAAAATTCTGAAATTTAATAATCAAACTGTCTTAACAATATCTTTTGCATAATTTTTCTTTTCGGCATTTTAATACGCCAATTATTTTGCCCGATTGTCGACTTAGAAACGAGATTTTTACCTAAAGTCAAGATCAAATCTGGTATATCTCAAAATCTATAAATTATCCTGACTTGATCCGTCAAGTCACTATCCTCTACATTCTATCTTATGCTCCCATGGCGACGAGAAACGTTCATCAGTCATTGTTGCTTTCCATGAGCGACGAGGACTGAAAACTCTAATCATATGGCATTACTGCTTTACGTGATCTAATTTAGATCGACCTATTAAGTTTCGTTTACAACTTGCCGAATTCAATTCGCACGCCCTACACTCGATTTTTCCAAGGTTAGGATCTGGGTAGACGAACTTCATTACAATGATCGCCAATCCCATCGATGGTGTGGCATCTCAGATCAACCGGATTGACCGCGGGTGGAAACTGGCTTTCCACTCTAGAGGATCCAATCCTTTGGAAATTTCTTTCATGAAGTTTAGGGCCGGACAATCGATCGCATCTCTACAATCCTGCTGATCCCCTTTGAAAGGATGAGCAGGCTATGGCAAATTTATAATCCTGTCATTTAATCACCACTGATTGGAAAGTGGCATCATCTGTTGCCCAAAAAAATGCTGCAGTCTGTGGTGATTGTCTGATCACTTAATTATTTCCGGTTAGAAATATAATTAGTAGTAAGGTGGTCCTATTTCATATTTTGCTTTTCATTAATTTATTAATTAAGACTATTTTTATTGATATTTCTTTATGTTTAATGTATTTCAAAAATATATCCTTAATACTAACCAGTAAGTTAAAATTATACTGTATATGGAGCAAATATTAAGTCCGTTTTAATGAAAACCGAAATTTAGAACAAATTTTACAGGTAAAAATTTATCTTAAATTTGGTATACAGATTTATAAAAATATTTCCCCTACTAAACAAAAATTGCAAATAATAAAAATATACTGTATCATGTCTTTACAGACCTAGGAATATATTACTGTATTTTCATCATAATTATGGATTTTAATTTTTTTCTCTTAAAAAAGAAACTTTGTTAAACACAGCAATACTTGTTTCTTTGCTTTATAAAAACATTCACTTAAATCAAAAAATCATAACTATATACAGATAAGAAACCAATAAGAATTGACTGTTAAAACATAAATCATACTAAAAAATATAGTTTCTACCTTTGTCTTTTTAAAGTAAATTAATAGTCGTTTTTTTAAGCTTGTTGTTTATAAGATTTTCCAATTATTTGCGTTAAAACTGAGATCTGGGTAATTTTAAGTTTGCAGTGTCAAATTAGTATTTTTAACTAATCTTTGCAATAATAATAATCATCAAATGTATGTGTGTATATATATATATATATATATATATATATAAGATACTAAATGAACAATTGATGATAAAAATATAGCCTTTAAAATTCAAGCAAATTATAATAATAAAGAAATTATGTATTGTTAAAGAATTAAACGTTACAGAATTTATTATTATTATTATTATTATTATTAGATATAATAATAAATCTCCAAGATTAATGACTTTGTTAATGCTACATATTTACATTGTTTATACATTATTGAGTAAAGTTGTCTTGCATAAATTGAGAGACAAATTATTATGGTTTCAAACAAAAGATATATATTGTCTTTTGTTTTTCATAATAATGTAAAAGTTTTTCAATTAACTAGAACAGTATTTCTCAAAGTGGGTTATATCACCCCCTGGGGGCAATTGGGTTGTTATAGGAGACATCAAGTAGTAAGTGGGTGGTAGGAGCATTACAAGATGCAAGTGCGAATGGCAGAAATGATTCAATTGTTGTGTTTGCTTGTAAAGCATTGTGAAATTGAGAGATTTACTTGATTTAGAAGGTCCTGATTGGATAGTAAAACCATTTTTAAATCACGATTATGTTGCAGAACATTTTATTGAAGAGGAATTGATGGAATTATAAGACAATATCGAATTGAAGCCAAAATTTAGAAATTCTTATCAAAAATTTTGATTGCAGAAAAAAATAGCTGGCAGATATCCTTCTTTATGGGCAGTAGCAAAGAAATTAATTATCGCATTTCCAATTTCCTATTTAGTAGAGCGTGGTTTTTAGTATTGTATATCAGCTCTTGACAAAGCAAAGAAATTGTTTGGATATCTTAAAATGCAGGGATTTATGTCTGCAACTTACAAATAATGAACTTATTTCAACCATTTAATATCACAGCATCAACTACATCCTTCTCATTGATTATATTATCATTTCAAATTAAGTTAAATTTTTTAATGACAAATACATTTTTTTAAATTCTTTTTTCTAGCACTTGTAGGATATAAACATCTTTATTATAGTTATTGTACAGTTACAGAAACGTTTTTGGTCTATCCAACCCTCATCAGTTGTATCTAAACTATATACATATATTATGTAAAACTTCATTCCAATAGAAGTTAAGATTTCTATTGGAATTCTTAACTGGTATTAAGTTTTACATAATATATGTATATAGTTTAGATACAGCTGATGAGGGTCGGATAGACCGAAAATGTTTCTGTAACTGTACAATAACAATAATAAAGAATCCAGATGATCAAGAGTCAACTAATATATTAAATTATAAAATAACTTTTATATAATATTTTATAGTTAATTTGCAATAATTATTTAAATAAAAGCATTTTTTTTATTTTAGTTTGGACTAAAATTCCTTTCATTGTATTTGGAAATGTACATTCATGGTTTAACTGCTGATTTGAATCATCTAGAAGCTGCTCGACAAACTGATGATCGTAATGCTGTGTTAGAAATGGAAAGTCATATGGCAACTATATTTACAAAAATTGCATCTCTGTTTA
The DNA here is from genome assembly GCA_000484575.1 of Olivierus martensii. Classification (NCBI taxonomy): domain Eukaryota; kingdom Metazoa; phylum Arthropoda; class Arachnida; order Scorpiones; family Buthidae; genus Olivierus; species Olivierus martensii. The sequence goes on from AYEL01084062.1 coordinate 5,559, forward strand.
TAAATCATGAAACTATTGCACATGAATGTATATTAAGTGCATTTTCTCTTGAACCAACACAAGAAAGATTGGAACTTTTACATAAATTGTCTCAAAGTTATAATAAGCAAACTGATAATAATATAAAGAAAAAAATTGAATGTACATGTGAAGAAAGATGTACAACTCCAAATAAAGAAATAGATGGAACTGACTGTTTATCGCAATATCAATATCATCATTCAATTCTTGATACTGAAATACAAGATATTAAAGTAGATCAGTTGAAAGACTTTGTTACAGTATTAGAGAATGTGAGAATCCATTATTTGAAATTTTCACATTCTTGGGATGAAATGAAACAAATATGCAAAGATTATCTAGAAACTGCATCTGCTTTGAGAACATTATTTGCTCATACATCTTGTTATGAAAGTGCAGATAGTGAAGTAGATTCCCTTTCTGATGATGAATTAATTTCTAGAACTGAAAGATTAACTTGTGATAATAGCAAAATTCAAAATCATATTATGTTACCAGATAAAATTCTGAATAAAACAAATGGTAAACTTCCATTTGATTTATTAAATAGAGTTCATAGTAATGTGTTTTCAAATGGAAAACAAAAGTCTCATCATAGGCAGCGAAATCGGAAAGATGGCAGTAAAAAGAAATCAAAATCAAATAAAAATGATAAAAAGAATAGAATGAAGGAACTTCAAAAGAAGAAGAAAAAGAAGAAAAGAAAATTAAAAAGGGAAAAGGAACTTGAAGATTCCAGTAAGAAATCTGACAATAATTGTCAAGTGATTCAGAAGATCAAAAAGAAAAAGAAAAGATTTCATAAAAAAGTTAGAGAAAAATCAGATAAAAATAATTCTCTTCAAACATCTGCAGAAACACAAATGGGTTCTGTTGATTTAGCTACTATGGTAACCAATAATACTGGTATATTGGTTTCAAAATTCCATGCTGATTTTGCAATGAGTTCAAAATTTTGTGAAAATTCCTCTATGTTAACATCTTGTTTACCTGCTTCACTTAATCCAATTAAGGTTTTATCTGATCTACTTACTCAGAGGCAAGCAAGCATGAAAAAATTACATAAGACTTCAAATCAAAATAAGAAGATTAAAAAGAATAAATCAAAAATGAAACTTAAAAATAAACTAAAGAAATTAAAAGCTTTAAAGAAGAAACATAAGAAAGATGGTAAAAAATTCCAAAAAACTCCAGATTTAACTAAAAACTGCATAACTTCATATAGTATGATTACTTCTGGAACTGAATTATTACAGAACACAAATAAAAGTTTATTATTATCATCAAACAGTTTAACTGAAACAAATGATTGTTCTGTACCAACTACATCTATAGAAGAAAAGGTTAGTATGATTAAAAATACTAAGAATGAAAATATCCCAGCAACAAGTTCAATATGTAATACGACATCATCATATCAAACTTGTACACCAGCCACTATATATCAAACTATGCCTGTTTTAATGCCAGCATCAGTGCCACATCAACCATCTGTTAATGTAAATGATGCTCCACCATCACTCAGAAAAGAAACATCTTCTAATGATGCAAATAATTTTTATGTATCAAATGCTGTAATGAAAAATATTTCTCAATTAAACACCATAGGAGATCACACAAAAATTTTAGCTCCTATAAGAGAACCAATAAACAATACTTATACCATTGGAGAAACTGTTTCTACTTGTATGCTTGTTGAGAAAAGACATACTGTTGTATCTAGAGTGAATATGACAGGTGTGAATAAACAAATTGTATCATCAAGTAATCCAGCAGTTACCTATGCTGATAACATTTCTCAAACAAATTTAAATCAGATGACAACATGTGTAGAAAATAAACCACTTAATAATCATCCTACAGTTATAACTGGTACTTTTCCTAATCAATCAGTTGTTATTTCTCCCAGTCAGACAGTGCAAAATACAATTCCCATAGTAACTAATAGGACTGAAACATTTCAGAATCACTCTGAAAATATCCCTCAAAATGTGCCAACTGTAGCTACGCTTACAATTCCAATTGCTCCTCCACCACAGAATGGAACAGGTAATCGTTTATTGGCAGGAAGACTTGTTATTCCAGTCAGTTTGAATTGTACTGGTGTAAAGAATGTGTTTCCTTCTAGTGCCTTAGTTCAAAATCAACCTTCTGTGGTCAATTGCAATCAGCAACCTGTAACTATTCCAGGTGTTATTATTGTACGAAATAATAATTCAAATAGCAAAGACATTAACATAGGAAAAAGTGATACTGGAAAAATAATCTTGCCTTCCATTTCTTCTTCTAAAACAAAAAAATCACTCCATTCTGGAAGAAATAAATCATCTGTGCAGAAATGTCGCCGTGATTCCAATATAATTAACAATTCTGTAAAGCATATTCAACCTGCAGATTTGAATAATTCCTCTCTTCCATTGCCAGCACTTCAGTCAAATGTGATTAAGAATAATACTAATGTTTCTGTGGTGTGCTCTTCTGTTAATACATCATCTCATTCATCAAATTTACAATCAAGCATTCAGAATATGCTCAAAGATAAATCATACCATAAAGAATCTAATATGCCTACATCTACAACCACCACTATCACTACTACTATTACTCCAACTATTACAAGCAATTCAAAATATTTAGAATTAACAAAATCTAATTCATCATCATCAAAATCGTTTTATCCAGCCATTGATTTATCTTATTCTCGCACTCTTACAGTTTCTTCTGCAGAAATTCCATGCCATCAAATTTCAACTCAAAAACCACAAATTACATGGAACAATGTTAATAGAACTTGTGAAACGGATATTACTGTGCTTAAAACTATGCAAAAAGAAAGTGCCAATACATCAAATTCTACTCTGACCACTGTAACAGCAGGTAGTGGTTCCACTGTTACTGACACTAGCATGATTTCTTCAATGACAACACCAAGTACTGTTGTTCAACAATTTGATAATACTCCTGAACTTCTGAACACTGAGAATAAATGTTCATCATCAGTACATCAATCATCTGAAACAACATTACAGCCAATAATTACTTCTGGAAGATCTGAAGCAATTTCAGATGGAAATATAGAGAACAATCTCTTATTAATGGAACAGCCAAATCGTTCGCTATCTTCCATTAGTGATGCAGTCAGAGTAAGTCTAATGGTGATGGATGATGAAGCTGCAGTTGCAGAAAGTCAGGTAAAAAATTTTTATATATTAATATTGCTTTTTAATATTTTTAGCATGTAAAACTGCACAGTACAAAAAATTAATTTTATTTTTCTTCAATGATATTTTCTAATTTAACCAATACTAATTGGAGAAAAAAATAATAATTATTAAAAATTTATGCAAAACAAAATATAGAAATTGAATTCAAAATCAAATAAGATTTATTTGATAACAGATAAATAATTATAAATATTTATGGTGAAATAGTTTTTATATTTTATTAGTGAAAGTTTTGCCAATGCCAACAATAGAGAATTTTATCATAAAAGATTTGAACCAAACCCATGAAAATTTTTTTATAGAAAATCAATAAAAATTGAAAGGTTTCACAGATTACTTCCTGATTTAAAATTGATCTAAGTAGTGCAGCTGAGACGATCTCATAAATAAGTCAAAGTTGTTTCTGAAGTAAATCTTCATCCTGATTATTATTATTTTTCTTTATCAGTTCAAAAATATTTTACAGAGGTAATATTTTTAGGAATTGATCACATAACTCTTTCCATTCCTTGATTTTACATCTTTTTAATAATATCAGATAGTTTGTTTTTAATAGCGTATTAAATTAATTTTGATAATTTTTGGTATATTTGATTCTGTAGTGTAAATGACTTTCATTCAAGTAGAAAAATATGAGACCATTTTGATAGACAGACATACAGATACATATGATCAAATATTGATAATTTTCAATAAAATTAGCTCCTAAGATACAGATAAATAAAGTTCAACCTTCCTAATTAATTCTAAGTTAAGACAAGCCTTTATAGCAGGAAAAAACTTTTATTAACAAAGAGTAAAACGTTTCTTTTCCTGCTATAAAGGCTTGTCTTAACTTAAAATTAACTCCTTAGATTGTGAATGAAAGTAACATTGGGGATCAAACTTTTCCTAAAAAATGCATGAATATGTTTTTATATTATAGACCCCATATTATTCCTATATCATTTTCAATAGACTTTGTTCTTTAGTAAGTCCCAATAAATGATTGTCCCCTGTCTTATGAACAGATTTTGGAAATAATGAATAAAATCTGTTATATTTTGTTTGGAATATTTTTTTCTGCAATAAAATGAAATTATTAGACTATTTTAATTAACAAATAACTACCGTAATTCATCATCCAAAGACAAAGTAAATGAAATTATTATTATTTTAAGTGTGTAAGAACACTGAGATATAGACAGATTCCTTTGTCTCCATTCATTATTATTATAACATCAATCCATCATTCAAACATTTTTGACCAAATATAAAACATAGATCTATTCCAATTTATTTAAAGTCTTCTAAAAATTTTTACCAAATCAGGCTAAAGTGAAGAGGAGTAGAAAAGAGTGATTCTCTTATGGAAACTCCTCTACAGATCATATAATTCAACAGATTTCAATCAAATCTGGAATGTATATAAGATATATGTTTCTTGTGTAAGGCTTTTTGAAAATTTTAGGCACGCTAGAGAAAAATGAGGAGAATAGGAAGTCCATCATAATTCTTCTATAGTCTTATTGCTCTAACTGATTTCAACAAAGTTTTCTGTTTTGCTTAATGTTCCCTATAAATTTGGATTCAGATAATATAAAAAAAGTAATTTCACACTTAAAGTTATTTAAACTGCTAATTTTATTTATTGAAACATTTTCAGCTAAAAACTTATCCTTCTTCAGTAGTAAATCAGAGTACAGTTACAAAAAATAGGCCTATCAAATCATAACAAGCACGAATAATTCTTGTTGACTTGATATTTTTGTAACTATTCTAATTTACTCTAAAGAGGGCTAAGTATTAGTTGAAAATGTTTCAATAAATAAAATTAAGTATGAAATTACTTTTAACTGTTAAAGAAGTGCCTTTTTATTTATTTATGTTTTGTATATTGAATGCTAAGCAATTTTGATTTTGTTGTTCTTTTATGTCAATAATATTGTCTGATCCTTTTATTGCAATTTTTATAACAAATGTATTTCTGGCATTCTTCAATTTTTGAATTAAATAAAACTTGATCGCAAATCTAGATAATTTAAAAATTTGTTTTTAGCATAAATAAATATGTATTGCTTGGATTTATTTGAGTTTTCATATATATATATATATATATTTTTTTTTTGTAGGATGTCCATATCCCCTTATCCCTTGTAAATTGGGACAATAATACTTTCTCTCTATTCGTCTGGTATCCCCTCCTCTCTGTAGATCTTCCCCAAGAGGTCCCATAGTAGGTCTAGCCCTTCTTTTCCAAGGGCCTTCCAGGCCTCAGCTGGGATTCCATCTAGCCCTACTGCTTTCCCATTTTTCATTTGCTTCAGTGCCACCTTTACTTCATTCTTTGTAATGTCTCTTGTCAATCCCTCATTTGGTATTCCATCTTCCTGGTACTTTTGTTCATTCTCAACGTTTAGCAGCTCCTCAAAGTACTCTTTCCATCTATCCTGTATCTTCCCAGTGTTCCTCAGGATTTCTCCATTGGCATTCTTGATCTGCTTGATGTGTGTAATATCTTTTGCTGTCTGGCTTCTGTGTTTGGCAATGCTATATATTTTCTTCTGCCCTTCCGGCGTTTCTAGGTCATCGTACAATTCTTGACATGCCTTGGCCTTTGCCTGTGCCACCTTCTTCTTTGCCTGCTTATTCCTGACCTTAAAGACTTCTAGGTCTGCTGGGGCATGTGTTGAGTCCCACTTCTTTTTTGCCTTTCTCTTCTCCTGTACTGCTGCCTGCACTTCCTGGTTCCACCACCAGCTTTCCTTGTTTTCCCAGCATTTTCCTGTTGTTTCTCCCAAGATTTCCCTGCCAGTACACCTGATGACCTCTGCATTTCTATTCCACCACTCTTGAACATCCTCAAAGTCCATGGAAACTCTCTGCAGGGCAGTTTCCTTAAATCTGCTCCTCAAAACTGTGTCTTTTAGTTTGAACCACTTGGTCTTCCTCACCTTAACCCTAGTCTTCACTTTCTCCCTGCCTGCAGGCCTCAAGAGGTGGAGATCCATGAGCATTGGACGGTGTTGTGTTGCTACGTGATCACTGGGGATGACTTTGCAATTCTTCACTTCCTTCAGATGTTTTCTCCTGTACAGAAAGTAGTCAATCTGTGTGCTATTTCCACCACTTTTGAAGGTGACCAAGTGCTCTTCTTTCTTGTTGAAGAAAGAGTTGGCCAAGGCAAAGTCGAAAGCCACAGCAAAATCAATGATTTGTTCACCCTCCTGGTTCCTGTCCCCAAAACCATGCCCTCCATGGATTCTTTCTATGCCTCTCTTATTGGTTCCAATGTGTCCATTAAGGTCCCCTCCGATGATAACTCTATCTTTCTCTTCCAGTTGTCTTAGTTCTTCATCCATGGTTTTCCAAAAAGTATCTTTCATCTCCATACTTGTACCAACCTGTGGCGCATAAGCACTAACAACATGGATTGTTTCCCCTATGTCCAGCTTCATCCTCATAATCCTGTCATTTCGGCGACTTA
>AYEL01084064.1:0-36765 GCA_000484575.1 Olivierus martensii
AATGCGGTTTCGTTACAGAATAGCATTGTTCTTGCTAATATGTCGGTAATGAAACGTAGTGTGGCCGAAATAAATTGTCACGAGGCAATTATTATTTACAAGACAATAACTTTATTAAAAGAAAACATAAACCAAAGGTACATCACGAAGCGGTCTTCCCCGCTATAACTTGGTGTATCACTCTACCGAGTCTCTTTCTCGAAGACGAAAGTAGTGCGGGCCCTTTGTTAACCCGCCCATCACCAAACTGTCGGTTCCAGCGTCTAATAAAATTTATAAGTACAGTATTTATTTGACAAGTACAGTATTTATTTGTATTCTCAATACAAAATTATGTGGTGATTTTTACTTAATGATGCAAAACGATCGATTATTTTATCCAAATCGAGACCTTTTGCGATTTTTCTCTCGATGAACATGATGGCTAAATTGCTCAACCGATCATCAAGCATTCTGTTACGTAAATACGATTTAATAAAGCCCATACAGGAGAATGTTCTTTCACATTGGTGTGGCCCACCCTTGGCCCACCCCCAAAAAAAGCTGGTTATGTCACTGAGGCGAACAGTTACTGATGAGTGGTGAGCAAGCGCCGTCGGATAAAAACGAAGTGCTAAAGAGAGTTACCTGGAGAAGAAATATGTAATTCTGGTTGCTTATAGAGTGGGCTATATCTCAAAGCTGCAATAATTCGAATTTTGAGCGCAATAATTGAATTTTGATATCAAATTATAAACCGCGTTAAATGGAGAATCGCAATAATCGAAACCGCGATAATCGAGGTATTCCTGTATAAAGAAAGGCAATTTTATTAAATATTTTTCTTCTAGTGTTTTTGTAATCCTTGGTCCCAATTAAACCAAATTTATATGCAAAGTTGTATCCCGACTTACGCGATTTTCGTTGGTCCCACCTATCGCATAACTTCGGGGTATTACTGTACAATCAGTGGCGTAGCTGACGGTCAGCAGACCCCGCGACACGGGGGGCCCAACACACCCTGAAGAAAAAAACCTAAAACCCAAACAATCAATCCCCAATAACCTCCATTTTAACGCAGAACAGTTAAATATATTTAACGCAGGGCGTCGGCGTTCGTTAGCTGGAACTCTAAAACTTAGCTCTAATTTACAATTTATGTATTGTTTTTACATATATTTTTTTATGTTTCCGGGTGTAGCGATTGTTTGATTAAATTCTGATGCATTTAACTGTTGAAATTGTTTGTTTGCATTTAACTGTTGTACTGATTGTTTGATTAAATTCTGATTTAAATAAAATTACGTTCATTTAAATCAATGTAAATCTGTTTAAAAGTTTTACAATTTGTATAGGATGTAGCGATTGTTTGATTAAATTCTGATGCATTTAACTGTTGTTTAATTTGTCCAAATAAAATTACGTTCATTTAAATCAATGTGTTTAAAAGTTTTACAATTTGTGTATATAATAAAATTATTTTTACCTGTATAAAGTTTCACGTATTAACCTTATTAATAAATTTGTTTGCGTTAGGCTTTTTTTTTACGTCGACATTCTTATAAATAAACGATGACACCCAGAATTACAGGGTTTTGATCGTTTACGTTTAAGAAAATCATTTTTACGCCGACATTTATTATAAATGTACGTCGACGCCCTGTGTTACAGAGTTTAGATAGTGTTTGAAATAAATTATATCGATAAATTAAAAAGAGCGGGGCCCTATCGACATTTTTGCAGGGGCCTCTCAGTTTTCAGCTACGCCGTTGTGTACAAAATGGTATTTTTAATTTCTGCAGAATGTTTCTTAAATCCACTTTCTAACTGGACAAAATAGTGACTAGTTAGTGTCTTTACACTTCGGAAAAATCAACATTCGCAGAAATTTGAGAAAAAAATTTTCATTGGAATAAGAAATTAAATTTGTAAATAATTATTGAAGTATGAAAATATCCATATTTGTGTAACGAAATTTGAGAAAAAAATTTTCATTCGAATAAGAAATTAAATTTGTAAATAATTATTGAAGTATGAAAATATCCATATTTGTGTAATAAATGAAAAAGTGATGCTAGAATATATTGTTGGTTACAATAAAGCAGCCAGGGGGAGCAATTTCATCTCGATACTTACAAAATTATTTGTTCTAGCATGGTCTATATTGGTACCTTGGTTAACGATGAGTGGTTAAAAGAAAAAAATGTCTTTGTTAACGACTCCTGATTATGTGAACTTCCAACAAAATAGAGCTCTGTAAAACAGCTTATACACGTTGATGTTTTATATCAATCGAATCTATTATATAATATAATCTTACTCAATAAAACATATAATTTTATGTAATTTTGAATTGCAGTTTTATTCAAACAACAATCGATATTTCTTCATTATTTTTAATTGCATTCCCTTAATAAATTTCTGGCCACGCTACCGGTTGGTGCAATATTTGAATTTAGCTAAGGATAGAATTTAGCATTAGTCTGTTTTTCGACTAGTTATAAACTGATTCTGTAAGTGATCGATAGATGGCGAGGTAAAAAATCGTATCAAAAAGCACGGCAGTGATTCTTGCAAAAAATAAGTTCGTCAATAACTACTGCAAAAGTCATTACGGTCAAAATTCAACTCTCGTCCCAAGTTAGATCTTAATCTGACAATTTTATTCGGGAAAAGTATTCAATAGGATATATACTGTCAAATTTGAAGTTTCAAATCTAATTAATAAAATAACTAGTCTATATACTTATTTTTCAGCCAATGAGAAACGAATATTTGTCTTGTCTGTAACGCTAGTTTGGTTTATGATTGAGAATAATTGGAGTTCGGGGCATGAAAAATCAGTTCATCGTCAAATAGTGAGATCATTTAAAATGTTCATAAATATTTAAAAGAAAAACAATGAAACTTCTTTCATGTACTAAAAACTTGATATTTATATCTACAGTATATTTTTAATTCATAAAATAAAAATCAACGAAAATGATTCAATAAAATTAAAATATTTTAATCAATATTAAATAAAATAAGCATTTCAGTAAAAATAAATCGATCGGTTAACAGATTTGAATATATATATTTTATATTATAAACATTTAAAAAGGTGTTATCTGACCAGAATAGGAAGGTGGATGATCGCTTAATTATTAAATGTATAAAAATATCAAGTGACAGTTGAAGTTGTATTATAAAATGAATTCTACAAATTATCCTCATTTCAATAGATAATTAACATTACTAATTCAACTACGCATACTAATTGACTAGCTATTCTACTCTGTTCGGAACTCTGTTAGTTGCTAGCAAACATTGTTAAAATAGGAAGACCTAATCTTCGTTATTTTTGCTTTAAGACTATGACATCAAATGTGACGCTATTTCTAGGGGTAAACTCATAGTTTATAGACTATATAGCAGTTTAACAATTGGAAATAAATTATTATTATTTTTCTCTTAGATATCTCGGCAGGTCAGGCACATCAAGTTGGACGGATCTACTTTTAAATTAAAAAAATTTATAGTTAATCGTTAGTACTACGTATTCCCGAAGTTTCGACATTAGTATCGATAAACGATTGTAGAGTGATATACTGTGTTTTATATTTAAAAACAATTCTGCTGTCTTCGCTTGATAGAGGCAAGAAAAATAACTATTAGGTTATGAATCATGGAATATTGCTAGTTTGAGCTCAATGAAGGCAAAAATTGAATACAGTGGTACCTTGGATAACGACGGCTTTTGTTAACGACGAGTTTTAAAGAAAATTGACTTGGTTAACGATGCATGCTTTGGTCAACGACTCCTGATTATGTGAACTTCCGACAAAATACAGCTCTGTAAAACAGCTCGTCATCGAATCATTTGCAATATATTTAAAAATACATTTTTTTATGCGGTAAATAGGGGCCGCATAAAAAAGTCCCACATAAAATACAGTGGTACCTTGGTTAACGACGGCCTCGGATAACGAAGGCTTTTGTTAACGACGAGTGGTTGAAAGAAAAAATGCTTTGGTTAAAGACGCATGCTTTGGTTAACGACTCCTGATTATATGAACATCCGACAAAATAGAGCTTTGTAAAACAGCTCGTCATCGCATCACGTGATTAATTAGCTCGGCAGTGGTACCTTGGTTAACGACGGCCTCGGATAACGAGAGTGGTTGAAAGAAAAAATGCCTTGATTAACGACTCCTGATTATGTGAACTTCCGACAAAATAGAGCTTTGTAAAACAGTTCGTACGTGATTAAACAAAATAGAGCTCTGTAAAACAACTCGTCATCGCATCACGTGATTAAATTAGCTCAATCAATCGTTATTTTTTAAAGCAATCAATTCAAATCCGACAATATCATTATTAAAATTAATAAATAACCATATAAAAATATATTTAACTAAATGATAATTAGCATATAATAATGAAATTCGATTACGTGTTGTAGTGGCGTAATAGCTCTGTCGGGAGTTCGACGTTAGCTCTGGTAGAGTCAAGACGTGCTATGGATAGCTCTGCTACTAGCCTATCCGCTAGAGAATGTCGCTCCATCTTTCGCAAAAATACTAAAACGGTACCTTGGTTAACGACAATCTCGTATAAAGACGTACTTGGTTAAGAAAAAATCTCTTAGTTAACGACGCAGGCTTTGGTTAACAACTGATTATGTGAACTTCCAACAAAATAGAGCTCTGTAAAACAACTCGTCATCGCATCACGTGATTAAATTAGCTCATCAATCGTTATTTTTTTAATTCATTCCGACATTATTATTATTAAAATTATAACCATATAAAAATATATTTAATGTATCATTATTAAAATTAATAAAATTATAATCATAAAAAATATATTTAACTAATTGCGATAATTAACATAATAGGAATGAAAACAAATCATTTAATTAATTAAAAATAGACGTGCAACAGTTTCTCAAAGATGATTTCTAGACGATTATTATTTTAAATTCTGCCACCAAAGTCTGATTCTATTGTTTGTTTGTGTTATATATAATATATTACTTGATACCCGCGAACTAATTTTTAGATGATTTCTAGATGATTATTATTTTAAATTCTGCCAACAAATTCTGATTCTATTGTTTATAAATTATTTAATTAACTAAAAATAGACATGCAACATTTCACTAGTGTTTAGTTTCTTAAAGATGATTTCTAGATGATTATTACTTTAAATTCTGCAAACAAAGTCTGATTCTATTATTTGTTTGTGTTTATTACTTGATATCTGCAAGTGGTGTGACGTTGCAGTTTTGAATTCCATTAGAAGAAGAAAAAAGTCTGTCCGAGATCCTACAATTCATACAGACAATAAATCGACGAGTGCGTGTCACTGTTCGTTCTCCATCAAAAGGCAAAATCAAATCTTATCTGTATAATAATGAATGCGCGTCACTGTTCATTCACCATTAAAAGGCAAAATCAAATCTCATCTGTATAATAAGAGTTGAATCTATAAACTGCTTATCAGTAGTTATGGGTTTGTTTGTTAAAAAACTCCGAAGTGAGTCCAATTATCCTTATTGCCCATTAAAAGGCAAAATCAAATCTTATCTATATAATAATCGTTGAATCCTATGCTGCTAATCAGTATTTACGGGTTCGTTTAGATCGGAAGAGCGGTTCAGCAGGAATGCCGAGGTGTTTATGGGTTCGTTTGTCAAAAAACTCCAAAGTGAACCCAATTATCCTTCTGGGGGCTTGTTTGTCAAAAAACTTCGAAGTGAGCCAAATTATCCTTCTGGTATTCATTTGTCAAAAACTCCGAAGTGAGCCCAATTGTCTTTTTGGTGAAGATTGATAATTTCCAAAGTGAGCCCAATTGTCCTTCTGGTGACCCATTAAAAGGCAAAATCAAATCTTATCTATATAATAATCGTTGAATCCTATGCTGCTAATCAGTATTTACGGGTTCGTTTAGATCGGAAGAGCGGTTCAGCAGGAATGCCGAGGTGTTTATGGGTTCGTTTGTCAAAAAACTCCAAAGTGAACCCAATTATCCTTCTGGGGGCTTGTTTGTCAAAAAACTTCGAAGTGAGCCAAATTATCCTTCTGGTATTCATTTGTCAAAAACTCCGAAGTGAGCCCAATTGTCTTTTTGGTGAAGATTGATAATTTCCAAAGTGAGCCCAATTGTCCTTCTGGTGAAGATAATTAATTATATATGAAAATTAAAAACTGTTTTCATGAACAATTTATTAATGTTAATTTTTTTTGTAGCAAATATAGTAAATAAATGATACTTTCCATATTTTTAGGACATTTTAAATGAGTTTTTTATCTGCATTTTTAATACTTACTATGGTTATGGGGAGGAGCCGGAATGAATTAATTAATTTTCAATTAAATCTTATGGGGAATCACACCTTGGATTAATGGATTATTGTCGTTAACCAAGGTATCACTGTACTGAATAAAGTGCCTATGTACAATATATTTTAATGAAATTATACAGCACATAGGACATTTGGGTGAATTAACCAGATGGAAATACTTCAGTTTTCCAATCAGAGATCCAGAATTAGGAACCCAACTTTTGAAAATTTATATGAGGGATTTCAGCCAGACTCATTGATATTCATCCTGTATAGTTCACTAGACCTCCATGAATGTTTGTGATCTGAAATCTCACATCAGTTTAATGGTTAATGAATGAATGAGAACTAGAATTAAAAAATTAATCATGAATATAAAATCTATGAATTCAAAGCTATCTTTTATTAGAAAATAATTTTCTTTATCTATCTGTAAATGATATATAACTACTATGTAACATTTTAAAATTAAAGTTACAATTAAATCATGCTTTGATTCATTTCATTCCATTATTGAACAATATAGTAATGTTTAGATGGGAAAAATAGTCTCTTTTCTAATAGCAGAATCTAAAAATAAAATGCTGATTTCTGACAATAGGTCAATGATGAGCTTGGTTTCAGTTAAAGTCACAATTTTCAGGAACCTAACCCAATTCTAAACAATGACAACATTGTATTTAATTAATTCTCCATTATTAAATGATTGAATATGACTAAAGTTATTGTTATAATAAAATACTGATATTAATAACTTATATAAATGATACTTTTACAAATGCTTATACTTCTATATGTAATTTTTAAAGATTAAATACAGCACTACTAGCAGTTCAGTTAATTTAATTTTTTAGATGCAAATGTTTTCAGCATTAGGCCATCATCTGGCTACAAAATTGCAAGTAATAGAAAAAACTTTTTAAATGTTTAAAGTAAAACTAACAGGTAGTTACTATGGTTACAGATATGACCAAAGAAACATTATAATTACTTAACTATTAATCAAAATAAAAAAAATTTATAAAAAGTTCAACTGATTCAAACTGTTATACAAAATAAATAAAATATCTACAGTCTTATTTATATCTTATAAATAAAATATCTACAGTCTGCCATACTATATAGTTCATAACAATCTTATTTAGGCATGCTGTATTGCATATCTCCACGGGAAGGGGGTTGGAGTGTCAGTCTAATTCATTCATAATATTTTCTGTCTTTTTAGTATTTCTATATATTCTGCTATTAAAGTTTGTGTTGGTGTATTAATTTGTCTTAAAATTTTTGCTTTATGACATTTTATTTTTAGATCTTTTCTGTACTGCTCTATGGCTAGCATTGTGATTAATTTTGCTTTACCTATCCCCTCTTGTGTTCCTCTATTCTTTGGGCCTGTGTCTTCTTAGTCACTCCTATATATGAGGTTTCCTGGTCTGTTTATCTTCAACTGGGATTTTATAAACTCTTTTCTTCTCTGTTTCTTTCAAAGGGTCTTTCTCATTTCTTAAGATGTTAAAAAGTGTTGGGCCTCTTCATACTGCTATCTTCTTTTTTCTTTTCTTTGCTACTTTCTTTATGATGATAAGATTTTTTATATTGTAGGGGACTAGTAGATATTTTACTTGTTGTGTTACTGTATCCTCCCTTCATTGTCATGGGTTCTGCAAGTTCTTCTTTATTGATTTCCATATTTGTAGCAGGAAAGATCTTCCAAAGCCGTGTTCCATCCCTATTTTTATTACATAATTAAATTCTTATTCCAAATCCTCTCCATCAGTACAATATGTTAGTGCTCTCTTAAAGAAACTTCTAAATCAAAAAATAAAACTCAAAGCCCTTTTAGCAGTCAAAAAACTTTAATCAGAAACGTTTTTGCCACTCTTTTATAATTGATTGGGTCACACGACCAGTTCAGGATGAGTATTAATTCATACATCAATTTTCTATAGACCTTCATCTTAAGTTGACCATTGTGTACAATTATTTTGAGGTCTAAGTAGTGTATTGTATGGGTGCTTTGTTATTCCTTTTTTAAGGTTGTACCATATCCATGTATTGTAAAACCTCCTGAGAAATCATCCAATTTTGTGTTGACTTCCCATATTGCCAATAACATCCATATAACTTAAGTAAAATTTTAATGAGGGTTGGAAAGATGGGATTTTCTCATCTTCTATTAATGTTATAACTTAGTCCTTAGTAAAATCTCTGCCAATAGGCCTGCTATCAGGCTCTCTATTGGTATGCCTATCTTCTGTTCATATATATTGTCTTTAAATGAAAAATAGGATCCATGACATATTAGGTGGGCAATGCCCCTCAATAATGGTATAGATTCTGCATCATGAATCTATAGAAAGATATTCATACTGGTTCTAGGTTTAAGGATGGCTAGAGGGCCTCAAAGTCATAGGTTGTGAGTATGTCATCTTTGTTGAATGTTGTGCTATGTAACTTTCTTAATATAGATGTCATCATTAGTGTTGTTCTATCCATTTCCCCTAAGATCCTGTTATACCACTTGGACAATGTTTTCTCAAGATTATACGTGGGTGCAGATCTCTTTCGACTATTGGTCTTGTTGCCACAGGTTTCTTGTGCGTTTTTATATATGCAAACAATCTTGGGCATGCTGGTGCATCCTGCTTTTTATGCTTCCAAATTATAAGAAATTGTTTATGCTTAGTAATTTTTTCTAATTTTGCAGCTAGTTTCTGCATTCGGTCTATTGGTGTTTGCTTAGCCTCTATATAGTTAATATAGCTCTCTAGAAAGGAGTCATATTTTATTCTATCTAAGAGTACCAATTTTCTTGTCTTATTCTCCCTTGTTATTGTATAGTTACTGTTTTTTAGCCATCTTAATGTTCTTCTGAGTGTGTTGTGATATCCTTTATTTGCTGGTTATTCTTTATTTTTCCTTACAACATTTCTAGTTCAAGAACGACCACCTCAGTTTTTCTTTTTCTAACTCATCAATTGTACAAAGAATGTTTTCCAGTATTGACATGTCATCTAATATTTTAGTTTCATTCCAAAGGGCACATGAGGGACCTTTTTTGAATACCTGTTCTGCAAATGTTGGTATGTCAATGTCTCCTATTACTCTTATAACTTGGTTTAATTCAAAGTATGTCTTGACAAAGATGTTTAGTTAATTTTTAAATATCCATTTTAATTTCTTAATATATCTTTCTTTTAGATTTGCCTCAAAATAATAATGATATAAAGTCAGAAATTAATATTTTTGACTCTTTGCTATCACTCAAAAATATATAATTACTGCAAAGTTTAACTTTTAATCATATTTATTAATTACTTATAAAAATGTAATTCTTTTTCCTCAATTAAGGATTATATTTTTATATAATCCTTAATTGATTATATTTTTATTTCATACAACTATAGCATAATATTTGTCATATTTATATTGATCCAATTTTTTACATTACCGATTCTAAACTGATATCATATGCTGATGATTTGAAGCTGATTGATTATATTTTTATTTCATACAACTATAGCATAATATTTGTCATATTTATATTGATCCAATTTTTTACATTACCGATTCTAAACTGATATCATATGCTGATGATTTGAAGATAATTGATCATTTACATAATAGAATACAACATGAGTTAAATAAAGTCAATAATTGGTTATGTGCTAACAATCTTCTATTAAATAAAAATAAAACCCAAATATATGTATTTTTCTCTATGGATCGATCATGAGGAAATTCAGTTAGTTTCAGAAATAAGCAATCTGGGTGTTACATTTGATGATCAGCTAACTTTTAAGACTCATGTTTTCAATATAATTAAAAAAATGAGTATAAGATTGGGTATCATATCAAGAAATCTATATTATTTAACCAAATTCAAAATTAGGAAAATACTTTTTCATAATTTCTTTTTACACTGATAGACTATGGTGTTGTTGTGTGGGCTTCTGCCTCTGCCACATATTTAAATAAACTGGATAATATACTGACTAAAATTAAAAGAATGCTAATTTTACCTTTTGTTAATAGTGATGATAATGGCATTACTTCAATTATTAATACTACTATGAATAACGGAATTTTTTATTTTGATGTAAAATTTCTGTATTACTACATACACTTTGATATTGACGACTCTAAAATATTTATGAGAACTTCTGGTAAATATACGCAGTTATCAGATTTTCTTCACGCAACTTTAAACGATTGAATGTTTCACTAAGATCTTTTCCAGATCGTATTATAAATTTTAAAAATGTATGAATAGATGACTATATTTTATTGGATTATAAAAATTTTAAAGTAATGACTGATGATTTATTGGCAAATAATATATGTTATATGTAATGACTGGTGAATTTGTTTGTTTTATATGTAACAATCAGTGTTTGCACAACATTGCAATATTTGATTGTATTTGGATGAATAAATAAATAAATAAATAAAAATATTTCCAATAGAAAAATACTAATATAATAAGGTTAAAAATATTGATTATAATCAATATCTGCAATAATTTCTTCTAGACAATTATACTGTCTAATCAATAAACTCTCACTAATCCCATAACAGTTAATTGAGATATCAGATAATCTGTATTAAACTATAAAAAATTAAAATTTCATTTTAGAAGAGATTATACTTTCTGAGCTAATATCAATAAATAAATGTATTTATTTTTATAGCTTTTAAAGAGTCTCTATTATGATATTTTTTTTATATATTTTTATCAGTACTATCTCCATCATTAAATTTTCAATTTATTTGTGTTCTAAGTTTTTTTTGTCCTTTGGGAATATCTTTTGCTTCACTAATTCTGATTATTGTTTAATCCAAATGATGTCTTCCTAAATTGATCCAGATTAATGAAGGTTTATTATATTAAGATCTAATGAATTCCTTAATAACTTCTCTTTAAAAAAAATCTCATAATTTATATTTTAAAACAGAATTTCTGCTTTCAATTTTCTGATAAAATAATATTGTTTTGGAATACCTAACCTCATTATATATTTGAATAATAATAGACAACAAAATAGCTTTTCTTTGAAAATATTAAATATTTGAAAATTCTTTAATAAAAAATATCATCATTAATAACATAGAGAATATAAAATCTGTACATTATTAATGATGGGTAAATACCATAGTTTAATAAATTATTAAAGTAGTAGATTCTTCAAAAAGTAGCTTGTTATCTATTTATTTGTATGTTTGAACCAAAACTTTTTATTAATAATATAATAATGATTCATATTTTCTCTACAACATTAATATATAGTGAATTATTATTGATATTTTGAAAATAAGCTCTTACTTTTTTTTAATATAATTCTCTTTAAATATATAAATTATTATTTAAAAATTTTATAATATCAATTATTATAAATAAATATATTAAATTATGTAAACAAAATATTGGAAAAAAATCTACTATCTAAGGATTTTTTTATTTGTAAATATATTTTATTATGTATAAAATAATATCAGAAACTTAAAATTAATATTTTTCATTATTATTATTAATAAGAAATAAAATATTAAAAATTTATAAAATTAATAAATAGTTAATAATTAATAAATTTTTTGTTACATAGCTTTAAAATAGAGTAGTCAATTACAATCTATGATTAAAAAAATGTAATATAAAGTAAAATAGAAATTTTATTATTATAACTATTGAATTATTCTAGTTTTTCTATTTAATTAACTAATTATACTTAAATGTAAATATTATATATCTATACACATATAGTCCTCACCATAAAAGTATACAGGTTTATTCAAACTGCCTAAGTCATAAATCGATATAGTAGTAAGTTAAGAATTCTGTATATAAAATTAATTGTCTTTCTATATGTTTGCATATAACTTAATAGCTAAAAAGATTTGGATAATAATTTATCCAAATCTTTTTAGCTATATATTATGGGATACTGTATTCTTCTGAGAGATTTTAGGTTTAGTCCCATCTTAATTGAACTATGTAATTTTATTAATAATTAGGAAAAAAATCAGCTGAATTTACTTTATCATTAGATGATGCCAGGCTTTAAAATAAGAGATAACGTACAGTTTAGCTATATTATTCTTGTAATTATTATGAGATTACATAGTTTTTTAATATTTTAGTTTTTAGTATTTTATTTTATTTTAAAAAAATAAAGCATTTCCTGTACAATAAATTAATTGCATTTAAATAATGCCAGATAGCATTATACATCATAGATTATTACATTATTTACAATGCATAATGCTATCTGGCAATATTTAAATGCAATTAATTTTAATTTAATTAGTAAATAAGTGAAATTTATTATATATTAATAAATTTTATTTCTTTTCTTTTATTATTTTGGTTGGTTATCTTTGCATTATTTCTGTTTCATACAAGCTAAAGAAATTAAATTTCAATTACAAAAATTTGTAATTAAATTATTAATAAATATTAATATATTAGCATTAAAATTTTAAATAAAATATGATAATTAAGTAAATTATAATTATTAAAATTAATTGATTATAGAAGAAAAAAAGAAGAAAATGAAGAAAATCATATAAAATGCTTATGTGTAACTGACTAAATTTAAGCAATAAGTTTCTACCTTAGAGGAGAAATTATCATAGGAATTATAAAATTTTTCTTGTTCAACTTCATTTGAATTTTCACTCTCCTTATCTAAATCAGTAAATGAATTTTAAATAATCATAAGTGATATTTAATTTTAACACATTGGCAAATACAATATATACTGTAATAGGAGTGGGCAAACTGCAAGTTACTATGAGCCACATAGGAGAATATTAAATATTTGAGAGTCGCAATCAGTTTCTTTCTGTGTCAATGGGAATCACACCAATTATTTCAGTAATGTTAACAATGGTTTCAAATATTTATGGTTTATTATATATATCATATAGATGAATACTGCGTTTTACAATAAATGAACAAATTACAAATATATTACTTTTTAAAATTAAGTAGATATTTGTTCCATATTAGCTATTGACTTTTATGGTATCATGACGCCACGTTGAAGGTACCAAAGAACTGCTTGTGACTCGCGAGCCACAATTTGCCCACCGTTGGTATATAATATATATATATATATTTCACCTTGAAATCTGTTATCTTCAAGTAGGTTTTCTTTGGTTTCATTTATTATATCTTCAGAATAAGATCTATCATTATTATTTGAGTCTTTATCCTGTAATAAAAAAAATTATATAAGAAAAGATTACAATGGTTACATAAAAAATATTTTAATTTAAATGCCAAATAATAATAATTTTCAAATTTGTAAATATATTAAAATATGCATAATAACCAACAAATAGCAAAATTAAAAAAATATAAAAATTTATGAATTAAAATTGTAAATAAAGATTATTTTAGATAATAATTTAGTTGTTTTGTCATAAATACTTCATATTCAAAAAAAACATCATCATCAGTATTTTCTTCGTTGCTTTCATCTAAGAATAATATAAAAAATTTCATTAAATATTAAGTAAATAATTTTTTTTTAATATATGCAGTGCATGATATATCATACCTTGTATGTTGTTTATATTTAGATCTTCTAATAGGCATCCTAATAAATGATTTTCCATGCAGTTTGGAATTTCTACATCATTTTCTCTAAATAAATAATTTTTAATTAAATATGTTATCTAATTATTAGTGTAATAATTTATCGTTTTTTTGTTTAAATGGACTTAATTCGTCATTCTTGTGTAAATTAGCAAATTAACGAATTAAAAAAAGAAATGAATTTATTTATAAATATTGCAACATAAAAAAATATACAGTATATACTATATATACATTCATATTAATTACTTATTAATATTTCTGACATAGTCATCAAGACCTAATTTAACCAATAAGCTATCACGTTTCAGGGGATCCCATACAAATTCCATTTCTTTTAATTTTTCTTCGTCATTTAATGATTTTTGAGTAGTAGAAATCCATAATACATCTTGTTCTCTACATAAAAAATATTGTAATGTTTTATATAAGATGATATTAAAATAGATTCAGATTAAAAATAAAAACTTATAAATTTCAATATTTGTATCCCGAGTGTATCGTAAGAATAAAATCATGACTCACTCGAGTTGATTATTCTTGTTTAATTTATCGTCAAAACGTTGATTACTAAAAGATGGGGAAAAATTTGCAAGTATTAACTTAGGAAAAGGTGAAAACATCTATAAAGAAATTCAATGCATAAAACATCAAATTATAAGCGGTTCAAATCTCATTAGCGATGTTTTCGTTAGCGATCGAGTGCTGCAGGAGTGCATTCGTTCAGGGGTAACGTTTCAAATGCCAGTCAGGTTATTGACTTTTCGTTCATTCTCCTGTGCCGTTCGTAATTGCTAAATTTAATTCGTAGAATAATAATATTTTCCGTTACTTTTTAAAATTTGCAATAATAAAATAAAAGACTGACTGAAATTTGAAATTTTTTAAAAAAAATCAATGAAAGGTGAACACATAATTAAAATGAAATCGCTTATTTGTTATCTCCACGCAGCACTTGACTACGCTTAATGAGAAGTGATTCGATAAATCTCGTGATTTATATTAGTTTAATTATGATAAATTGACAAACTTCTCGTTCGCGTTTCTATTCATGCTTTGGAATATTAATTCTCTCACTTTCTGGTTGTATTCGTCTCCAAACCAGTTCCCATCCCAATATGGCACTGCTTGCAATGACAAACTGTAAATGCTTCTCTCTAAATCGTCTCTCTTCTCTTCGTAGAAAAATATCCGTTCGTAACTCGGAATATGTTGAGTTTCATAATGAGTTCTGGAAGAAGATTCGACCTATAAAAAGAGGGATTTAATCTTTTTAGTGCCTGTTTTATACCTGTAATTTATGTTAGGAGACGTCAGAAAGTCTGCACGGACATGATTTATTATATACATCCAGTGAAAGGCTAACGATTTCAGATATAAAGATGAAACTCACCATTATATATAGTTAATTACATATATTTATCGCTTTGCATATTAGAGAATATAATGCAAATATTATTATTTTTTAAATCGTTTATATAAGAACGAATTGATTTTTAAAATGCTGGTAAATATATTGTTGCGTTTTTATTTTCTACGAACGAAAACCGTAAAATTTTGAATTATTTGTGTGTTTTTAAATAAAATTGTTATAAAATATAAATATAAGTATTGTACATTAAAATAATTTTAATGCCACCACTAATTTAAATTATGTTCGAATTCCTAATATCAACTTAATAAATGATGCACAGATAACGAATATTTTCATTTAAAGAATCAAATTTTTTTTATGATGTTTACTGTATTAAGAATGAAAGTTTTCAGGAGTATCGATTTATCTATATATGACATTTTGTATTGCAGAGAAACAGAAAAAAAAATGCTATTAGTTAATTTGAATGAGGATAACCTTAAACGATTCGTTCAAGAAAAAATCATTTATCAATACATTTTAAATAAAATATATCTTTGTAGTCGAATAGAAAATCTTGATAGACTGTGTGTTCGATTATAAATGACGATACAAAGATAAAAACTGCCAACTGTCAACAAAAATGGAAAATGAATACATTAGGAACTGTATGAAAAGAATGGATTTTGAGCTGTAAGTGCACGATAGAACCATTTTTCATGTCACTTTGAACACGTTTCTGGAAAAATAATGCCAAATGCTACTTGGCATTCGTCATAATGGCATATTGAAAATGTCACAATAAAAACGACTGCTGGCGGAGATGATTTCGGAATGATGTGTTTCTGGATACAAACTTCTCCACTTCATTTCGTAACTTACAAAAATATAATAGACCTTACATATTTCTATATTCAGAAATTCCATTTAAAAAGTTTTAAAAGAAATCGAAATCAAAGTATTTGAATTTTAAAAAACTACTTGGAAAAATGCTGTTGTATTCACAGTATTTTATTTATTTAAATCGTGCCGATTTGAATCCTTAAATTTCTATATTTTACTAATGCCGTTTATAGCACGCTACTGTTGAATAGTGCCGCATTCCAATAACAAATTTTGAATATAAGATGACAAGTAACCTATCAATTTTTACTAAAAAACAGCTGTTAAAAATAGTTTAGAGACTTTAGTCAATATTCAATAAGAAATAGCGAATGATATCAAATATTGCCAAAAATTGATAGTTTAAAGCAATTTTATCAAGGCAAAGAGTAAGATTAATTGTTCAAACATAATCAATCGAATTTAATGTTAGATTAACTTGATTCAATCCATTATCACAATACTTTAGATACATTAAATCTAAAGTATTTGGATAATGGGTTAAATCAAATTCTCGTTAAACTACTAAGAAGAAAGATTTTGTTTTTCATGTACTTATTTGATGCCTTTCTCATGCTTCAAGTGAAGATTTTAAATATATAAAGACCATTTTACAGTATTATCCATAATTTTAGAGAAAAATATCATTATATTATTTTAGTTTTCGTTAGATAAGAAACATAATGCTTTATATGCGAAATCAATTTTATTTTAATTTTTTCTGCTAACGATTTATGCTTGTAATAAATCTTCGGCTTGATAAGAATTCAACATAGCAAGCATATAAAGGGTTTTATTTTCCTAGTAACGCTTTTTTATTATAAAATTACTCAGTGAAACAGTTTTGTGTCACGATTTTTATTAAAAAAAACTAAATGCAGTAAAATGTTAGTTCGATCAATTAGGAAGACTCTTGTCGTCCAGATTAGCGATATTTCTAATTAATGAAGTCTTGTATGAAGATTTGACCCGCAAAAAATTATTTTAAACCCAATATTTATGTCTCGAATGTTTATATATATATATAAATTATTTTAACTATAATAAAACATCGTTTTAAGCATAAACAGGTGATATTTTATTTATGGAAAGAGCATAAATGCATTTTGAAAGACGATAAAAATTTGGACTGTATAGTATGCATATTATAAAAATCTTTATCCTTTACTTATTAAAATTTTACTGTGATAATAAGAGAAAAAATATGTATATCTGATATGCTGCATTATCATAAAATATTAACTGTAATTACTAAAAATTTTAAGGAATTCGTAAATTAATTGCAAATATTATTATTTAGTAAAAATATTGAAAACATTTGCTAGGTTGTCTACGTTCACAGCTATATTTTTTAAATACCTGTCATCAAACTTAAAATTACCTTGAGAAAACTAAATATTTTTTATTTTTTTATTTCGCAGAGAGAAGGAAATTTTTCTTTGAAATACTGAGTCATCGCCTCTTCCATTCGTAGCTTTTATAAAATTTATCGGTAGTAATCTATATTTAATGTACAGATATCATAAATATACAATATATATACTTGTATTTACCAGGAATTGAAACTTAAAATTATGGAAAAATTCTATATAACTTACGTTTGAAGATTCTGATTTAATTATTTCAAAAATACTTTTGAATATTTTTTATGATTTTTATTTACGGAATTATATTTATGATGAATTCTTATCTTTTTATATATAATATACTGTACATTTTTGCTAGTTATTAAAATAAATAAACTAGAATTAAAAAAAAAAAATCAGTCTCATTATGCAACAGAGAGAGAAAGTCTAAATGTATTGTTCAGCATTATTATAACGGGCGTGTTTGAATCGAAAGTTTTGCAAGAAATCATGTAATGCAAATATTATTAATTAAATGAAACAGAATTTTTAATTTAAATTATAAAAGTACAAATTTTTAGAGCATTAGATGTATAAATTTATCAGGAGGAAATGATTTTGAAAGTAGAAATAGCGTTCACAAGCTAAATTACATAAATTTTAAAGCAAGCTAATTTGCGGTAAATTAGATTATTCTAAGCGACGCTCCAATAAATATTGACTAACTTGGATACACGAATTTATATCTGATTAAATATAGCATTTATCCTTTTTTAAATACCTAAATCCATTGTTTTAAGTTCTCTTCGTCAATGCAAAAACATAAAAAAGGTAGCAATAGCAACAAACAAAGGAATATTTAATGATCAATAAAGAGGACTGACCTTTCATCCTCCACAAACTCACGTAGGTGTATTAAGTTTCCTTTTAAGGACTTCGTCAGAAAGGTTTTACAGTAAGCTGCTAGAAAAGATAGACTATAACCGTCAGATTTAAGTAACGAAGGAAATCATTATAAATTTTACAGACGTTTACTTTTTAAAAGTCTCGATTGTTTCCTACAAGAATCTTTTAACTAAATCTATTGAAGCTGAAAAAAGCTTAAAAAATTTTTTAAACGTGCGCAAATCTTTAACATTCTAAATATATCATTTTTTTTTTATATAGGGTTTTATTGTCTTATTTAAAAATTACGTCCATTTTTTATACACTCGAATAAATTTCACTGGATACGTTTTAATTGTAATAGAAAAATTTACGGGATAAAAAAAACGTCCGATAAAGAGATACTTCGTTTTTGTTTTTCTAAGAACTTGATACGTAAACATTACTACAGTTTAGTATTATCAATTAATTTAAAACGAATAAATCCATCGTAATTGCCACAAGAGACTTTAAATTGCCCGTTTGAAATGTTTTAATTAAAAACGATTTTTACTTCTTTGCAAAATGCTTCTTAATGCGTCTTTATGTACAATTACAGTACATGATTTTTCTTGTACTTCTACGAAATTGCTGGTAAAGCGTCAGATGTTTAGAAGGTATGGGAAGAATATCGCGTTGGAAATTTTTAAAATGTAAATTTTGAAATTCGAAAGAAAAACGTCTATTAGAAAACATTATGAATCATTGCTTGTTTCTATCAGTTGAAGGACATCAACGGTTACTAACTCCCACGTTTATGAAGAAAACCTACGCAGCTTTAGGTGTATCTCGCTTAATATCCAACGGTTGTTATCAGTAGGGCAAATGTCGATTATATTGTACAATATTTAATATACAAGGAGTTAACACGTCCCTTAATTAGCAATTTTATGAAGCAAAAAATTAAAACAACAGTACTTTATATTATTAGAATAATTTTGCAAATTTTCTAAATCAATTTTATACACGGTCTAAGCCCGCACCTTCAAAGAAGAAACTAAAATTAACACTTGCAACAATTTTTTCATAACTTTTAAACTTAACTAATTAATTAAAAAAGCAATTTATTAATCAATGTCAAATTTTACTTAATAAAAAAAAGACAATTTTTACGCTAAAATTTATAGATCGCTTACATTTGTAATTAATTAATTAATATAAAATTAAAATCAGTTGTTTTTAATAACTCGTTTATAGTTTGAATTCGGTATTCGAAGCGTTTATTTACGAGGTCACTGACAAGAAGTTAAACAACTTCCTCTTCTCGACTGACTCACCGTCCCGCACAAAACCTCATTTAAAATCGCGGTCGCGTCTAAAATTCAAACTTGACGGTCACCTGATAATTCGAATTACCCAATGAGGAACGAGTTATTATAACCATTCGAAATTTTATCGTCACGTGGTTATCTGGCGGGTATTATAAAATTAGCAGAGAGACAAAACAATGTTTTATATACAAAACTAACTCCTGCAAGGTGTGCGAGAACAGACTTTGGTAAGTAATACTTTAGACGCAATATATTTTCACTTCATTTAAATTTTAATTTAGTTATTTAAGCATAATTTCAGAATAGTAAAACGAATTTTTTTATTTTTATTTTTAGGATTTTTTTCGCTTTATTAAAATTGCAAAACATCATTCGAATATGTCTGGAGAACGTAAGTTGAAATATAATTATTGTTTTCTCGATATTCTTTCTTTTTTTAATAAAGATTAAATATTATAACGGCGCCTGTAAATCATTAGAAGTAGGCCACAGTATATTCGTTTTGTTAAAACGGTAGCCGATAACATAGGCGACCTATATAGAATAGTTGTCCAAGTTTTAGTAGAATCGCATTAATTCTAATTGTTTAACCTAAAGATCGATGTTGCGAATCCAATACTCTTTACGGAAGATTGGATGTGGAAATGGAAGTTAAAGGACGTTCTGCTGGACATCAAAATATTATAAGGGGATCTTAATTAAGGCCACGAATCGGCTTTTAAACGGGAGAATATAGATGAAGAATCGACCGAGTGAGAAACGTTACGACCGTCTGTTGCCATGGTGAAAAGTGCACGATGTGACGTTGCCGGATAGATAGAGCGCATTCTTCCACCAACGGTCATTTACACTCCGGTGAAAAATTCGATTTTTAAAAGGCGATAGCGATAATAATCGATAATTTGTAACTAAATATCATTAAGAATTAATAATACAAACAAATTTCTAGATTAGAATGTCAAAAATATCAATGAAAATAATTACTCTTTAAGGTTCCATTAAAGAACCATAAAACACGTCATGCCAGGGGTGTGCATTTTGGAAAGATTCCAATATAGATAGGGAAGGGCTTTTTAAAATTTTGGCCCAATAAAACGAATTAATTATACTTTTAAATAAAAAATATACTGAATATATTTCATTTTCTTATAGTAAAATGACCTCAGTTTTAAAATTAAGCATGATGAAGGACGTTCGGACAATCGAAAACCATTCAATGATTGACGACTTTTTTATTCAGGTGACGTCGAAACGTCGCTAATGGTGACGTCACTTTGTCCATACCTTTGTCGCGATGATGTCGGTTTGTAAACTGCATAGAAAGACGACTAAATGTCTAGTATTTATTAGTCACGTCGTGTTTTCCCATACCGATTTAGCGATCCAAAAAAATATTTATTAAATGCCGGAATAGCACAGTAAAGTGTTTTGGAGATAAACCAAATTCTGAATAAAAAAATTTTGGAGGATTTTAATTCCGGGATGCGATTCATCCATTTACGCTGAATCATTGCTGTGTTCCGCAACAAATAAGTATATAGAGGCACTTCGTCCCATCCCAAACTGCCTTCACCCTCGGTTAGAAACAGACAAGTCCGATCGATAAGAAAGTCGAACCCTCCCCGTCTATATTGTCTGCAGTTCTGCGCTTCACAGTTGCCGGGTGCTGTCAACTCCGCAACACTCAGCAGCTCTACTGCCAAGCGGAACTCCTAGGGAGGCGATGAGAGTATCGTAATAAGGATTTTCTGCAACGTTTAAAGCCAACTCTGTCAAATAAGATAATGGTCGGGACAACTCTAGTCGTAGAACTCGTTCGTAAGTCTGTCTTGCAATGTTTTTGCCGTACATGTCAGGCAGCAGCTATTGGTAAGTTTTACAATATCTGATAAGGAGATTTTTAATCGGCATATTTAATTATCTTCTCAATTCTTTACGTCATCGATTTGCAGAAAAAAAGCCGCCTCTACCTAAAAAGAACAATGCACCAACTGTGAAAACTCGGCCACCTAAGAAAGTAATCTTTCTTGGTAAGATAAATAATCTTTTCGAATTTCCTTTTCTTCCAAAACGATTTTTTTTAAAATCGCAAAATTTGTCATATTATGTTAAGTTTATTCGGTTAAAACGATCGTAGGACGAGATCTGCGCATGCTCTCATTTCAATTTCGATGATGTCATTCCAAAATCGTTATTTCTTCTTCCATTTTCTTTTCGTTTTCTTAATATAAAGAACAATATTTGCAGGCGTTAAAAACTTATTTCAATTATGCTCGCTGCTAATAATAAAATTTGATATTTTGTAATCCTTTTAGATGAGAAATTTTATTATTCTGTATTTCTTTTATAGCGATAAGAATAAATAATTTCTGCATTAATTTGATTGTTTTCAACCAAAAAGTTTACGACAGTTGCGGCAAAAAACCATAGAAACGGACCTGTGATTCAGTATATTGCATTCTATCGATATATATTTTTTTGGCCTATATAAATTCTCATGGGCGTTTGCCAGGTCGTAATGGATGGGTGTTGAGTTTAGATATGCAGTTGGCATTTTCGATTTATGAGAAATAATCGATTAATTTTTATCAACCCGGCTGCGAATTAATCGATTAACGAATTTAAAAACATTTATCACTTTTGCCTAATATAAATCTCATTTAAAACACCCAATTATACAGTAATTATCTGGGTAATGGCTTTCTAATTACGTCTTAATAAAATCTGTTCGTTATATTAAAGAGATACGATTTTGACAGGAAAAAAAAAATTCATATAAAAATCCGAATAATTAGAAGACAGTTTTGTGCAGTAATTTTCTTTATATTGCTTTAGAAAATGGGTAATTTTGATGAAAATAGGGCAAAATGTCCGTCGGCTCTTCGCCACTGTTGAAACGGAGGTCAGCATCCTTACAACTTAATGGGATTATGCTCTAGATAATCATTCTGCTCCGTTATGTGTGCGAAAACGACGTCGAGCACTTCCTTCACATAGGTGCAGATTCGATTCTTATCGTTTTGTATAAATCTATGCTTTAATCCTCTAAGTTTCGGATAATTATAACCATTAAGGAAATGTTTGGGGGCGAAATGGGATAATTTACGTGGGATTAAAGGTATACCAGAGTTAATTCAAACAGAAATATATTGGTGAGTCATCCAGCCTGCAGGGTTTATCCCAATCAATACGGCTAGACTTCGTGGAGTCAGTAATGGCCGGATTGGAGACAGCCAGTTTCTTGCCGATCTTTAGTCTCGAGCTGAGGTCACTGTTCCTAATTTGACCGAATTTTGGTTTAACAAGACACTTATGTTATTATTTTTCTAAGTTAGCAACTATAGACTATTTAATCATCATCTATAGTTTTAGTTTCTGCAGCTGATTTATCCGGCACTTAAGTATTGATTTAGAAATGATATTTAAGGTTCTTTTAGTTCGATATTTATTTTATTAAGTACATAATAGCTAAAAATACATTAAGCCAATTTTATTACTATTATTTCGTACTCGGGGCATCTGTATAAAAATTTTTGTTTTTTTATTTTTAAATATAAATTTTTATTAATTCTCAAAAATGCAAATGTAATTTTCTAACGTTAAGAAGAAATTACGCTCTGAGAATAATTCACCACAAGTAATTAGTACAAACTAATTAACGTCTAGTTTAATTATACGAAAATCCTTATTTTTACAGAGAAAAAAATCAATTTTGATCAATAAGCTACATTAATTTGTGACTGTCGCAAATGCAAATTTGCATTTAAGCCACAAATCAACGAAAAGTATATATAAAATATACTTATGTGATGTTACACAAATCCATTATTGGCTTAACATCGCATTAGCGGTCGACTTTGTCGCATGACTAAAAAGTATTCTGTTTTAATCTTTTAATATATTTTAAAAATTGATTTTTATTTTTAATAAAGCAACTGAAGTTCGTGCATCCGAACAATCTAAAGGTGGAATGAAGTATGAGCTGCTACTGGCAGATCCTACTGCAAACTGTCCGACACAACGCCCATCTTCTCCACCTAAAACTAACTTATCTGTAGAAGATATACAAAATAAATTGAAGGCAGCTGAAGAGAGAAGACTGGTCAGTTAAAAAAAATATATATTTTATTCCTTTATTTTTTTGGATAATTGTTTATAATGTTGAATAATTCCGAAAAAAATCATCGCATTTTAGTCGATCGAGGCTCAGAAACTCAGTCAACTAATTGAAAAACGTAGCCGTTTGAACGAAGTGAATCAAAAGAAACAAGAATATAATAATAATTTCATGCAAACTGCTCGAGAGATTTTGGAACAGAAAACTGAAGCTTACAAGGAGAATAGAGAGGCTCACTTGAAGTCCATTCAGGAAAAACTGAGAGAACATGTGAGTCATTCATATCTTAATTCATTAAGAAAATTCGAAAATAAAATAAATTTTAGTAATATTAAAATTATTTTATGTTGCATTCTACTAGAAAATTATATATATAATATATATATGTATGTGTTAAATAATTTAAATTATATTTATAAAATATTATAAATAACATATTGAAATTATATACAATCGAAATGGGGTCATTCAGCTAAACCCAATTGCTGCATTAAATCTTGGCGTTGACGTCATTCACGCTGCAATAAATAATAAAAATGTTAAATTGGAAAATTTGAACGAACATTTTAAGTTGTGACGTCAGCCCAATTTTTGCAGCAACAAATATAGAATCTATTAAAGGTAAGTTCATTTACGTAACTGAGAAAATCGCCCAATTTTTTATTTTATGAGTTTTTTTTTAATTTACGTTCTGTTTTGTTATCTTATTTACACTTTTATGTTCATTGCAATATTTAAGGATTTGCATGTTAATGAAGTACGTAAACTTTTGGACGATCACGCCCAAGATATTTTGCAAACTATCGAAAAGAAAATGGAAAATGCGTCGGAAGCAAGAATAAACCAGTTAAATGCTCTGCAGGAAAAATTACGTGACCATGTGGGTATTAATAGAAAACAATTTTTTTGTTTTAACGGTTGAAAAAGAAAAAGGATTATTAATCATTTTTTTAAGTTTAAGTTTTGAGTTATTTTTAGTTTCTTTGATCGATTCTTGAATTTTATTTTATTTTTTTTTGTTATTTTTGGTTTATGATTTTTTATGCATGTATTATGCGATTTGATTCAAAGGATAAACATATAGCGGAAGTAAAAAAACAATTTGAAGAGCAAGTAAATAACTTGAAAGAACGCATGAATAAAAAATTAGAAACGGCTCAAGAAAAAAGAGATGCCATAATGAAAGAGCTTCAAGAAAAATTGCAAGATCACGTGAGTAATTTGGAAAAGACAATAATAATAATTAAAATTATATAAAGGGCAAAATGATGGTGAAAGTGTTTTGAAATAAGGTAGGACAAATTCCATGGTACATAACGAAGTAAATCCAAAATTTTCAAAAATGATCAGTCTCCACCTTTGCTTACTTTTTCCTTTTTTACTGAATCAAATTTCATTTCATTTTGCACCTAAATCCGTATTTGCTATTGCACTTTTATTTTATTTAATTTTATTTTTGAAAATCCTGTATTAAA
Organism: Olivierus martensii; assembly: GCA_000484575.1. Classification (NCBI taxonomy): domain Eukaryota; kingdom Metazoa; phylum Arthropoda; class Arachnida; order Scorpiones; family Buthidae; genus Olivierus; species Olivierus martensii. The sequence goes on from AYEL01084064.1 coordinate 25,280, forward strand.
TATAATCAGAAATGTTCATGACCTCATACAAACTTTTCTCTCGCTCAATTGCATTGATCAGAGGAAGCATGTACTTCAAGTTCGTCAACTCAATGAATTGAATGAAAAGGATACTGGAGACAAATTGGAACGCATCTGCAGAAAACTGGATGAAGCTGAAACCAAGAGGCTTATTCAGCTACAAGCTCTGCAAGAAAGGCTACAAGAACATGTAAGATGCATAAATTGTATATTGGGCTATCCTTTACTCTTTGCTTCCCCAAATTCAAAGTTAATTTTATGAGGCAGAAACTTCATTTATTTTTTATAACTGTAAAAGATTGCATGATTTCTATATGTGTATTTATTTGTAGGCCTATATTTGGAGAAAGTGTAGAATGGAAACTTTGGATTTGCATATATTTCTGCATGTTTGATTTAATATTAGATTACTTAAAATTTTTACGAATATTTTAATATAATGTTTGCATATATAGGAACGTCATATTGAAGAAGTTCGTCAACAGAAGGCACAATACGCTGTTGCAGTAACCAATACTTCTGGTTAGAAGATTGTGGCACCGTTCGTTTGTCACTGAAGGAGAATATGCAGCCCTGCCCTAGGACTTGGCTTTATCGTTTACACCCTGGCACTTGATTTTATCAATTTAGTGTTTAGAATATCTGTGCCCTCCGCCCCAATGTTATTATGGTTAATACTTCATTTGTGTGTGTGGAAAAAGTTCTTCAAAACTGCTGTATCTTCTATGTGATAATGGTGAATGTTTTCTCAGATGGATATAGAAATTCTTTCATCTGTGGTACGATGTCAATTGTGTATATCTTGTCAAAGCACTATCCTGTTGAAATGCTATTGAAAGTGGCAAAAAGAGTGTTTTTCTGCTGACTTGCATGATCAGTAATCCTCAAGCTCGATTAGAATTAAGAATTGAAGAATTTCATACAATATCATCAAAGATTTGAAGTCAGTGTTGTTAGGGCCTTCTATGTACTAACATTGGCACATTGTGTCAATGTTACGACTAAGATATCTATTTACCCCTATGTTCGTTTTTGTCTTAATCCTTCTTTTCTACATCTGTATCGAAACATTAAAAATCCTTGGCAAGAAATAAAATTAGAATATCTTTAGGCCTTGTATATTAATTAATTTTTGCACAATATGCAATCTTTTGTACATTACAATTCAGCTTTTGGCCTGATGTCACAAGTGCCCAAGTAAAAAATTTCTTTTGTAAATGACTAATGGACCAATGATTGCAAGAATGATAATGTAATGCTGGTTTGCCTTAAAAGATCATGTGTAACACAGGGATGCAGTTAGTGAAGTTTCATTTGTCTGTTGCTGTTGAATGAATATCATGCTCAGAGGTTATTGCTACTTGATATTTTTCTACAACTGTTAATTTCCAAAAGAAGGGTTGTATGCTATTATAATGTACTATTATAATGATGTTCAACTTAGTTTTATGTGAATAAGAGCAAAGGTTAAAAAAAATTGGTGAAAAATAGTGTTTTATGTATGTACGATTTAAACATTAGTAGCTAAACCGGATATATCAATCTCAATATTATATGAATCTTCGAAATTAAAACTTTTTGGCTTATTAACTAGGACTGTAGTGTAACCTATGAATAGTGATGATAATGTCAGTGCTTTTTGCATCTTCCCTATGTAGTGGATTTTCCCAATGCATTCATTAAATGTCCTTTCTTGGGCACTGCAAATTGATCTTCTGTCTTTATTTCTTTTCACCGCAAGTCATTTTAATCCGTTTTAAAATGCAAACATCGTTACAAACTCACTCGCGTAAAGTACAAAATAAATGGACAGAAATGGAGAGACAAAAGCAATTTTTCCATATATGACTCATGCCAGGTTGGCCGGAGTAGAAACACATCATATCGATCCTTATACAATTCAATCGTGGCACCATATGCTACTCTGTGCCTGGGGAAACAATTCTGATAACCATGCCACTGGCATCAATTACACATCTCCCGGTTTACTCAATTACCATCCCTATTTTGGATCAATATCTTTGGCTTTTCATTCGGGGAAAATGATCGATAGTAGCTGTTTCACTCGCTTAATACGATAAGTCTTGAAAATTTCATACGACGAATAAATAAATATGAATAAAAAATTAGGTTACGCTTCGTTATTGTTTTAACTGATTTCTCTAAGTAATTTTTTCCTTTTCGGTTTATGTTTACAGGATTAAAAAAACTACTTTAGAAAATTAGATTCGTACTGTTAAAGAAGAGTTATTTTAGTTCTATCAGGAAAAGACTATTTTGAAAATTTTCAAGTGATAATTTGAACTCTAAAGTATCCAAATGTTTTTTACACACACATAAAATTTATGTACTAACAGATTAAAAACTCAAAACAGTATGCACAACAACATCCAGAGATAAAATACATTCAGTTTTTTATAAGTAAGATTAAACAAAAGTCATTTGGTTTAGAAGTTTTTATTCTCATGAAGACGTGTTGGTTCGGTTCGGTTTACTTTCTTCATAAAATTAAACAATACACTACTATTTTCAATTCTTTCTGAAATTAAATCGGTTATAAATTGAAATAATAAAAATTTATAGAAATGAAAATTTTTATTTCGAAAAATGGAAAATTAACATTAATATAAAAAACAGATTAATATAAAATTTTAATATATATTTTAAATATCTTTAATTTAATACAGGTTTTTTTAGAGGATAAATACTTTACAGATACTTTACAGGATAAATACTTTATTTTTTTTAATAAAGTATTTATCCTGTTTAGAGCTTTGTATTTTGTGTGCATTTTTATAAATCTTTTAATTCTAAAAGGAAGAAAACTATTTTATAATGGAATTATCATTAAACCAAGACACTTCTCGTGGATACCAATAATGATGATTATCTGTCTTGCCTCAAAGTCCATTGTTATCTGATAATCAAACAAATTCCATTTTAACAGGTTCACATTTTCCATCCATATATTATCATCCATAGTTAAATAAGCCTGCAGTGAAAAACCAAATATATTTAAGTTATTTTCCCATATAATATTTTTTTGGTCATTTTAAATGCCAATACCACAAATTTTCAAAAATCCCTCTATTTATAGAATTTTGCTTATTCCATATCTTTTTAAAAACAATATTGATCTAATTATCAATTTCATAAATACATGAGATACAAATTAAATAGATCAAAACATATGTCTAGGTACATTTTTTTCTCAATTATGAATAATTTTTTCCAAAAACTTAACCGAAGTCTTTCCTGTTTAAATATATAATCCAGTGCCCAAACTGGATTAGAATACAAAATGGTATCTAGGTACATTTTTTTCTCAATTATGAATAATTTTTCCCAAAAACTTAACCAAAGTCTTTCCTGTTTAAATATATAATCCAGTGCCCAAACTGGATTAGAATACAAAATGGTATTATTAATTATGCTATCAAATAATGTAGCAATCCTTTGAATATTTTTTATTTTCAAATTAGCAAACAGACCAGGGTTGCAGAGTCGGGGAGTCAGAGGTTTTGGGTGGAGTTGGAGTCGGGAATTTTAAACTGCCTGGAGTTGGGAGTCATAGTCGGATCTTACAAATTTTAGGGAGTCTGAGTCAGATATTTTTTAAAAGATGAAGCCTGAGCAGAGTCAGAGGTTTTTGGGTGGAGTCGGAGTTGGACCTTACAAATTTTTAGGGAGTCAGAGTCAGATTGTTTGCCATCTGACTCTGCAACCCTGAGACAGATGAATTATACCTTAATTAAAGACCCATTTTTTTGTCAATTAATTACCTAGATATTTTGGATTCTCGTTTATTTTCAAACTATAATTGACAATATAAAACTTCTTATCAGAATTTGTCAATTTATAACCCTTTCTAAATATTGTTATATATGATTTTTCAAGACTAATTTCCAAAGTCTGAAGATTACAGAATTCCACAAAAATGTTTATTTTTATCTGTAATGAGATTTTTGTAGGTCCATATCATCTGCATATTGAATCGAATGAATTATCCATTGGGACACAACTATGCCATTCCTTTCATCAAAATAATCATCTAAATCAAATAAGAAAAAGTTGAATAACAATGGTGACAACAGATCTCCTTGTAGTAGGCCTCTCTTGACTGAAATTTCCAGATAAATCATATTATCTACACTTATTGAAACATAATTACCAAACAATAAAGAAATAATCTTAATAAATCTAGAATAAGCATTGTACTATTCCAGTTTGCCTATAAGTTTCCATATCAAAACTGAATCAAATTATTTTTTCAAATCTATAAATGCAGCATATAATTTGTTTTTTATTCTTTATTTGCAACTGTATAAGACTCATCAACATAAAGATTGCCTGATCGGTTCCATAACCTTTTTACAAATGCAAATTGTGTTTTAACAAATAATTTCATTTTTAGTGTCCATTCCTGAAACCAAACAGATAACAAACCTATAAATAATTTTCAAAATCCTGATAAAAGCACAATTGGTCTACAGTTTTCTGATAATTTATCATCACCACATTTATATATCATCTGCAATATAACTGTAATCCAATCAATAGGGATTATCCCATTATTATATATATTTTTATAGATGTTAACAGTTTTAATAAGAGTTATCAGAAAGATCTTTTATTAATTCTATTATTAAATCCATCCTTGCCCGGAGTTGAATTAGGTCTTAGTTTCTTAATTATTAACTTTAAATTATCTATACTAAATATTTGTATTTCTTCCTTGTAATAGCTTCCAAAAACATATCTCCACTAAGTTTAGTCTCATAAGGAAAATTAATCATATATTTTTTCCATTCATCAAAAGGAATATCAAATATTCTTGAATAAGAACTTCTTTTCTGTTTATTAACAGCCAGCCAGAAAGATCTTATTCATCTATCTGCATTTAAACTTTTCATTTAAATTATTCAAATAATTAATTTTCTTTGCTTTAATTAAATTACAGGTAGGTCTCGATTAGTGCGAATAATGGGTTCCACGAATTTCTTGCACTATTCAAAGTATTAACTATAATTATAAGTGGAAACGTTCTTTATTATAACTGAAGATCTTTCAGCTTATACCCATATTAACTATATGTAAAATATAGTAGTTAGTTCTTACTTTGTGAGATTCCGGCCATTAGCCAACCTCACGATGAATAATCACAAACTTAACCACTAACTTCAGTTTAAAAGAAAAATTTATTTTCATATTTTACATCATTGTTCATCATCTAAATTATTAGCTAATCTCACGATGAATAACCACAATACTAACTTAACACTAACTGTTTATGATATTCTGGCCATTAGCTAACTTCATGATGAATAACCACAATACTAACTTAACACTAACTGTTTAAGAGAAAATCCACGATGAATAACCACAATAAACTTAACACTAACTGTTTAAGAAATATAGGATGAAATAACCACAATACTAACTTAACACTAACTGTTTAAGAAATATTGATGAATAACTACAATAAACTTAACACTAACTGTTTAAGAAATATTTATTGAATAACCACAATAAACTTAACACTAACTGTTTAAGAAATATTTATTTCCACAATACTAACTTAACACTAACTGTTTAAGAAATATTTATTTTCAGATTTTACACCATATTTTTACATCATTGTTCATCATTTAAATTAATAACTTACATCATTGTTCATCATCTATCTTGTTTAAGAAATGTTTATTTTCATATTTTACATTGTTGTTTATCATCTAAATTATTAATTTACCAGGAATTGTGTCTTATACCATCATCAAAAGTGTTCTTCCTTTTATCCATTTCAATACTTTTTAAAAGAAAATAAAAGTGTTCTTCCTTTTATCCATTTCGATACTTTTTAAAAGAGAAAAATCAGAAGTGTTCTTCCTTTTATCCATTTCGATACTTTTTAAAAGAGAAAATTTTGTCTATACTGTGTGTATATGATGATAAAGCTGAATAATAGCAAAGTTAAATAGCTAATGGCAAAAAGCCCATCTTTGATGTTTCACGCCTTCAAAGCCAAGTGATTGTTCTTGGATTGCTCCTAGTCTGGTTTTACTAACCGAAAATTAACATTAATTTGTTAATTGACATCATGAAAGGGGATGGATCTTTGATAGTAAGACTGGTCTATACTGGTCTGGATAGTAAGTATACTGGTCTTACAATTCGCATTAATCAAATATTTGCTTGCACTAACTGAAAAACGGTATCATTTTTTATAAGTCGGCATTAATTGAATATTTGCTCGCACTAACTGAAAAATGGTATCAATTTTATAAGTCGCGCATTAATCAAATATTTGCTCGCACTAACTGAAAAATGGTATCAATTTTATAAGTCGCGAATATTTGCTCACACTAACTGAAAAACAGTATCATTTTTGTAAGTCGCACTAACAAATTAAAACTCACACTAATCGAGGCCTACCTATAGTTGCTTGACAAATTTAATAAATATGTGCATTATTCGAACTCGCATTAATCGAGGCCTACCTATATTATTATCTTTTTTTTCTAATATAATCTGCTAGTGCTTGATTAGTTTTGAATTTTTTATAATTTCTATATAACTTATTTTTTTTTTCTTTTGACTGCATAACACTTTTCATCATGTTCAAACTTAAATGTGCCATTCTAGTTCCATACATTTAATGGGAAAAATGTATTATATTGATGAGTTTAGTTATATTTTTTTTGATGATAAAGTTTTTTCCAAAAAAAATATTTTTGACATATCTTTTCAAATTTAAAATCAGAGAACTTTTTAATACACATATATCTTTTATAAATACCTGTTTAATCAACATAACTATAGTATTTAAATGTGCAAATGTAAATTTTTGTATCTGTTATCACCCTATTTCCACCCTCCTTTTGCCTAACATTTTATCTCGCATGCACAACCTGTTTGTTTTTACCATTACCCTGACACTCGGCATTTAAATTACAATTTACACTTGTTTTACAGATGTCCTATTTTGTTAACACTCACTTTCTCTGTGCAGCTGAAGAGGGGCAGTCCAGCCCGAAAGCGAGTGCTTTCCAGATGGACTGCCCCCCCTCTTCAGCTGCATAGAATTTGCATCTTTAATTTTATTTTAAGGTCCTATTAGCTAGTTCAGATTTTGTTTTATAAAAATAATGAAAAAGCTCTAATTTTGAAATTTTTAAATCCTATAATTGGAAAAATATATATATCTTTATTTTTGGAATTATTTTTAGAGTTGATTCCAAAGGATAAAATTATTTTAAATTGTCCTTGAAAGTTTGATATTATATTTAGTTGTAAAATTAAATAATCTTTAGGTAATTAAGAGAAGCATAAAGTTTTGATATCTTTTTGCATCATTAGGAAAATGGACAATGAAAAGTGCACAAATGCATTTTTAAAATAAGTGGTATAAATAATTTTTATACTATTTACTTTATAAATGGCAAATTATAATTTTTAAAATTTGTATTTTCAGGTATGATGCACATTTGGCCATTTTTTCATCCATGCTTACCAGTACTAAAACAAGAACTATTCTGGTCAGGACCCTTTGGAATTTTTTGCTGGTTAGCTGGTTGTGTATTTTTGAATCGTTCTAATTCTGAAGAAGCTAGAAATTTACTTAATGCTAAAATGAATGAAATGAAAAAGAAAAAAGTGAGATTTAATTTTAGCATTCATATTAGCTTATTCTTAGAATTTTATTTTTCTAACTTCAAGGATATATCACAGTTTTGGATTATTTTAAACCAAAATATTAATTTACTCTAACATGCATTCATTATTTGAAATACGCATTTTATGTAAAGACTTTTCTCATTCAATACAGATATATTTTATTGCACTTCCATTTAAATATATGCATACATATTATTATAGATTTAAATATGTTTTTATTTTTATATAAATTGGGAAATGAAAATGAAACTTATCCATTGATATAGAATTTTCGTGATCAAAATGAGCAATATACCTTTACATTGCCTTTATTTTCCATCTTGCGTTCATGTCAAAAATGCCATATTATACTATAAAATATAGAATATCACAGTTTGGAAAGAGATGGGATGAACTTTATAATTTAACCGTTTTAAGAAAGTATGTGAAGAATTTTAGAAAGTACAACAAAAAAGTAAAATATTCTACCAGAAGTAATATATGATTAGTGGAAGAAAGGGAGCAACCTTTAGTTCTTGTATGCACATGGGATTGGCATGATACATACAGGAAGTTTCCAACATTGAGCAATTTATTCCTGAAGTGGGCTCATAAAATAAGAACTCTTAAACTGAGAGTCAATTTGTTACAGACATGTTAAAACCAGGAGTTCCATTCTCAATAATTAAACTTGATCATAATAAAATTAAGTAAAGATCAGCAAAATTAATAGTATATGATTAAACAATGATTTATTTATCTAAATAAATGAAAATATTCCTTTTTTAAAATAAAGCAAATTTATTATGATAAAGAAAAATGTCATATGAATATTAAATGATTTTTTTTTATTCTTTGCCATTATCAAATGATTAGATAAAAATGAAAATGAGTTTTATCAGTGAATAATGGAAATATAAATGGGCCTAATGCCTTAGGAACAATTCAAGAATGAGTTATTTACATAATTTGTGGGTGAAACAATGGTAACTACAGCATGTGCTATTTTTGATTCTCAGTCTACCATTTTGTTTTTCTGATTTCATAGATGATATTATTACAGATTGAGTTGTATTGTATTATATACCTACTATCATAGTTTTAAATGCCTTTTTTATGAATATTTAGCATTCATTTATTGCAATTAATATTTATATTTTTATTTTTTTATTTCATATTTGAAAAAAATTCAAATCTGGAATTCATAAACTAGGAACTTCTTTATATAGTAGATAAATTCATATACTATAAATTTTATAAATCAAACTTCAAGGGAAATATCCAAACAGAACCTAAACTATTAAACTCATCTCTTGATATTTTTAACAAATTTTAAATAATTTTGAAAAAAATTAAACTAATATTAGCACCATTTCATAATTAATAAATACACTATTGTACATAAATTCTTGGAGTAGGCAATGCAAATTTGTAAATAATTAAAACAGGCATTATTGTAGATCTGCCTTTTTATTACATTTTTACTTCATAACTTTTTGACAATATTCTAATGATAGGTGTGCTGGTCATTTCTAGATGCATGCCCGTTCAACATGTTGGCAGCACTATATCTAGATAGATATGAACTTCATTGTGGAAGTGGGTGGGACAGCCTCTTGTTGAAAGAGCAATTAGGGTTTTCTTGCAACTGAAGTATAAGCCATTGTTGTAGCCTGTCCAGATATGCCATTCCTGTTACTGTTTTCTCCTGGAATGAAGAATGATGGTGTTCACTGGAGATGACACAGAACATATTAACTTTTAGAGAATCACTTTGGTTCCACATAGATACATTGGTTTTCTATTCACCATATTCTGATGTGGCAGTTTACTTTGCCACTGACATAGAAAATAACTTCATTACTGAAAATTACCTTCTCTGGAAATCCTTCATCTGCAGTCATCATGTCTTGAAATTGGACACAAAAATCAAGCCAGCATCTGTGATTATCATTGAATAGTTGTTGAAGATGGAATCGTTTGAAGGACAAATGCTTACGGAGAACCCGCCACTCTGTTGTTTTTAACATGTCCAGTTGTTAAACAGCAGTTGTGGTTGATTTCTGTGGACTGTGAAAAAACATTCCTGAATGTATTCCCTGTTGTCTTTTGAAGTTGATGGGTGACAGATGATTTTGTTTTGCAGAGACAACCTGTTTCTTTAAATCGTTTGTACCACATGCAAATTGAATTTTCACTAGGTGGATTTTTCTCAATTTTCTATGAAATGAATATTGGACAGTAATCACTGACCTAGCAGTGTGAAATTACAAAATGCTGAACAGTTTCTCCACACATATATAGCAACCATTGCACAAAAGTAACATATGTGAGTTGCAGCTGAACAAAACACCCTGCAGTGGCAGGAATGTGAACTATCAGCTTAACAAACATATACACAGAAACTGAATTCCTTGTTCATTCTGAACTAGTTTCATTATTGTAAGTTCAATAATTTTCTTGCAATAAGTTTTTGTCACTCCTCAATTCTTTATGAAATACCTTGTACGTCGTATTATCCATTAGTTTATAATATAATTTTTCTAATTATCATAGTCAATATATGAGTAGATTAAAAAACAAATAAAACTAGCACTTTTTGCAGTAAGGTAAACTTTATTTTCTCTAGTTCCAAAATATTTTATTTGATCATTCAATTTTTATTTAAAAAAAAGAGATCATTTTTAAAATTAATTAAATAAGATACAGTTTATTGATTTGGATTAATAAAAGGGCAATCACTTTAATTATACTTTATTAATGATTTTTATTTTTATTAGAATTAGTATATTCTAAGTGTGGTCCAAGACCGTTTTCTTCTTCAAATGTGGCCCAAGGAGACCAAAAGGTTGGACCCCTGTCCTAAAGCATCAATCCTGTTTAGGACATACTAATAAAATTAATCCAGTTATATGATAAAACAAATTCAATAAATTTATGTTGAATTTACTGTCTAAATTATCATATGGCATTTACAATTTCTGAATTAATAAACAATTGGCATTTGTACTTTTTGTGAAAGCCTGTTTACGTATAACATTTTGCTCAAGTTAAGAGTAAAATACAAAAAGTTTATCTTCTTTAAATTCCCTTTCTAAGTCAAAGGGAAATTAAGGAATTCTATATTTACTATATTCAAATAAATTTAGTAATAATAAATTATAAAATTTACTCTGTTATAATTATAATTACTATAAAATATCTTATTTAGTCTATTTCCTAAAACAATGATTGCACTAATGGAACATATGCTTATTCTCACATTAAACTCACCTTTATATATTCTGAATTATGACTTTCAGTTCAATTTATATAATAAACTGTTTGAAATTAATTTTAATTTTTTTCTTTTATAGATTTCCTGCATCACCAAATTGGAAATTATGCTTTAATGATATTTTATTAATACCAGGTGCTATAAAGAGAGAGTTTTTAGAAGTTCCTATAGGAGCAACTTGGGCAGGTTAGAACATACTAACAAATAATTAAAAAATCAAAAATACTAACTTAAATTACAAAAAGAAAGATTATACAGTGAGTGTAAAAAGTATTCGTACACCTCAACATATGGGGGAAAAAAGATCTGCACGGGAGCATAAATGAATATTTAGAAGAAATAAAAAATGCATGTAGTTTAGAAGTGTTAGCTTTATTTTTCGGAACACAACCAGATCGAAATAACCAGAAAAAATGTTTGAAACTTACAAACAAAGAAATATGTTGCATGATTATGCACACAAAAAGTATTCGTACACCTGTGTCTTTAGGTGAAGTTCATCAAAATTTTGAGCATTGTTAATATTTGGTTGGAT
>AYEL01084065.1:0-94463 GCA_000484575.1 Olivierus martensii
CCTGTGACTATTCACATCCCTGTTTTCAAAATGAGCTATTCCAAAACTTTAAACGGATTTTTACAAAATAACCGTTTAAAATAGGAGAAGACTGGAGAGCCATAACCTCGACTTTGTGGAAGAAGAACGGTCTAAACCGTTTTTTTATAAATCAACTGTTGTGAGTATCGTTGCTGTTTCTTACTCGGACAAATGTCAAAATCGACATTAGATGTTCACGAAAAGGTTTTAATTTGTGAATATTAAAATAAAAATCCTTCTGCTACTCAGCAATTATTTTTGATCACCTTTAATTAAATGAAACAATGTCATTCTAGTCTACACATGTTTTGTTTTTAATTAAATGAAACAATGTCATTCTAGTCTATACATGTTTTCTCAATATGTTACCATAAATCCTCCATAAACTGCCACCCTCCTTTACCGCCAGAGAGGACCTTTGAACCGATGGTGGCGGCTTAAAGAAGGTTTGACTGTATTAAATATAATTAATGTTTAGTAACCTAACATTTTATACAAAGAGTAGATTTTATAATACACATAGTTCTTATTTTACATCCTTTCCATTTAAATTCTCTCAGAATTATGTTTGAAGAATATATTCCACTTCTCAGAGATACATGAAAATTTTCATTGATATGCAGTTTGGAAAAAATTGTAAATTATCATCCATGAGGCAAATTGTATAATCAAGTAATTTAATTTATAACATTGCAAAGTCACGAATTCTAATGAATACCAGTAATAAATAATTATAACTAACCTTAATGAATACCTTAATAAATAATTATAAATAACCACTACGCCATTACGACACATATCATTAATGCTAAAAATTTTTGATATATATAGTGAAAACTGAGTTCACGACCACCTGAGCAAGAAGACCACCTGACATAACGACCACGATTTATGGGAACCAAATTTTTTCCCATAGAAGTAATGCTATTTGACCCTCCATAAGGCGACCACTGCATAACACGACCACGACCATCATTTTAGTAGACCAAACAGCTTGACCAAACATAAAGTGAAACCGTCTATGACGACCATAATTTTTTAACTTCGCTACTAATTGACAATTTTTATTGCTTACATCAGTGTGTTTTTTGTTAAATTTAAATTTCATTAAGTCAAACCACTGCAATTGAAAAAATTGCACCGTAAGAATTTTTCCCATCATTCATACATGAGAATGATATAGAGCGCTGGAATGATGAAATCATAGCGACATTTTTACTTAATGTGATATCTTTTTAATATGCATGTTTCTTAGATTTTTATTTTGATATGATAATTAAATTTTGTATTAAAAATGGTAAAAATCATACTTCAATGCCTATGGCGAAGTGATATAGGGAAATCAGGGAAAGTGAACTTTTGTATTAAAAATGGAAAAATCATACTTCAATGCCTATGGCGAAGTGATATAGGGAAATCAGGGAAAGTGAAAACAATCAGTCACTGGATCCGGATGTTTGTATTAATCAAATGTAATCTCGTGTGATGTTAAACCATGGGATAAACGAAAAGTAAATTCCTTGAATTTAGGACAGCAAATAAAAAATGATTGAAGACAGTAAGAAAGGTTTTTCTGACCAGCATTAATGGGCAGCTGGATAGCCAAGTTAACGGGCTGGCGTGCCACGCTGGAGGACCTGGGTTCGCGTCTCGGATTTTTTCAGGGTGCTGGGCCCGGCGATCCCTGTCCTTCGCCATCCGGCCCCCCTCCATGGGTATGAGTGCAGCCCGTGGTTTGAACTTGCCCCGCCCCCTTAGTAATCTCCCTGATTGGAAAAAGGGTGTAAAATATGCAAAAGAGAAGAAGAAAGAAAAAGACCAGCATTAACGGCGGCCGGATGGCAATGCGTTGACGTGCCACGCAAGAGGACCTGGGTCTGGTTCTGGACTTTTTCGGGGTACTGGGCTGGGCCTGGTGATCCCCATCCTTCACCATCCATCCTCCCTCCACGGGTGTGGGTGCAGCCTGTGGTTGGAACTGGCCTGCCGTCTTACAAGGGGTGCTTGCCAACCGGGTAAAAACGAAAAGGAACGAAACTTTATAAATAAAGATAGTATCGATAGATAGTTCGATCAGTCGATTAAACGCTTAATCAACAATCAAATTCGGAATTCATTCATGATGCGAAAGAGAAAAATGCGAGGTGTAAGGCGGTCAGTGCAAACGCTACGTCAGCACTGGTTGCATAGCAACGAAGCAGTCCATCAAAGTGTATCTTTCCGCTGACTACCACTATAATCAGCGCAAAGATACGTTCTGAAAAAGGCGCACTTTTTTCAGAGCATGCTTGTTAGTCATTCTAACTTTTGCAGCAAAATATTTATTAAACAAAATAAATTAGAATATTGTACTTAATTATCAGATATAAAGTAATTTCGAATATCCAGCTGAAGTAATTTCCTCATAAAAATATTCGCATTTATTGAGCGACTCAAAAAATATTGTCGGGCAAATCGAAATCCTTGGCGAATCGTTTCAAATGCAGCCATTATTTCTTTTTTGGAAGGTCTATTTCATTTGCCTCATTGTCTTTATCTTGATTTTCACTATCATTTATTGAACTTAAAATGTCATCATCTGTCGGATAGATGACATGCTATGATAACGTCTTCATCCACGTTTAAATATTCATTAAATCAGATTTTGTCATTTATTGTGCGTGTTGACTGTAACTGGTTCCAACATTCCTCAATGTGTGACAGTACCTTAACTTCTTCCAACTCCCGTATAACGTGCTCTCCTATAACACGTATTCTTATAACGAAATCGCTCTTCTATAACATTAATTCGTCTAATTTTACATCTTAAAAGTGTCGCGGAAAACATTGTTCCTTTCAAGATGGCGTCGCGCACAGGTATCGATACTTCGTTGTGATAAATACTTTTTCATATAGCTACTTATCGGTTCCGTTTTCGCGATTGATTTATGTACCGATTTACTACTAGTAATATGGCTAAAAATATTATGCAAAAATCTCGGATTCTGTGAAAAGCAGAATCTTGCCGGAAAAATAGCAATATAAGTTAACTTAATCTGTGAAAAATATTTTTTTTTTTTCGTATTTTTAAATATATAACAAATTCTTGTATTTTTATATTTCTTAAAATAAATTTATATTTTTCTGAACCAATTATTTTTTATATTGGGAAGGGGCGACGTTCAAGTCTGTTTGGGGCGGCGAAAACTTTGAGCCGCCCTATCAAAGGCAGGCTCAAAGTTATTCGATTTAAATGATCAAAGTTATTCTTAGAACAGTATAATCGATTTATCTTGAAACATCACGATTTTATTCTGCTTTAGATAATTTAAATTTTATTAGGATGTAAAAAAATTTTTAAAAAAGTCTTTTTTAAAAATTATTATTCAAATTAATTATCGATTATTTCAAATAAAGTTAAATGTAGTTGATATTGGAAAGTTTAATTTCAGTTAAACAGTGTTCACGAATGAAGATATAAGGGAATTCATTTATTTCTTCTATATAGTATTTACTCCAAGATGTCACAAAAATAACTCTACGTTAATATAGAAAGATTTTTTGATTTCAGTTTCTTTAAATAAATTATTTTAGTGCGATATATTAATAGATAACTACAGTTTTATTTTTATATTTAAATTTTATGTAATCAGTTTAAAAATCACTTAAATTTATTGAAATGATGATGGAAAATTTAAGAGAGAATCATAAAAAATATTAAAAAATACGCATTAAATACTTATTTAGTTTATGAAAATTGAGAATTTATATCGTATTTGGCATTTAAAAACTTTTCTTTTTCCTTTATCATATAATTTAGGAATGTATATAACGGAGATTACATTCCCGAAATATTAGTGTTTAGGTGTAACAATAACTTTTAAGAAATTACGTTTATGAGAATTCTTTGTTTAGTTAAGTAATGAAGAAATATTTCCTGGATGACAATTCTATGATTAATAAAGAAAAGATCTTCAGATTATTGACAGGAACGATCAAATTTATTTATTAAAATGATCCCTTTGATCTTGATTATATATTTTATATCCTCGGCAATTTTTTGATGAATAATAGTAAAATTTATTAATGTGTAAAACCTTATGGTTAAAATCATCGATGCATATACACCTAGCCCTCGATTTGCACGGTTTCGCTTTTACACGGTTTTTAAATGAAAAAATCATAAAAAAAATTCTGGAATAAAAGTTAAAATTTACTTAGCTTCAGAAAATAATAATACACCTAGCACTCGATTTGAACGGTACTCAATTTACGCGGTTTCGCTTTTACACGGTTTTTAAATGGAAACAAAAATTTTTTTTCGATTTTATTATGATTGTTTTGCATTATGCCATTTATAAATTAAAAGTGTATCATATTATCACGTTTTATGGGGTTACGAGTTCGTAGAGATTAGTAAAGAGTGAATACAGCTATATTTTGTATAGTCCAATTTATTTACACACACGTAGAGATTAATAATGAGTGAATACAGCTATATTTTGTATAGTCCAATTTATTTACACACAAACAAATAATCTTGTTTCACTATAACTAAATTCAATACAAAATCCGCAACAAAATAATCTTGTTTCACTATAACTAAATTCAATACAAAATCCAATTACACACAAAATAAAATAATTTTGTTTCACTGTAACTAAATTCAATACAAAATCCGATAATATCTTATACAATACTATCTTATTTCAGAATAACTCACAGTTCTTAGTCCACTTTCGCTTTCACAGTAAATTCAATACAAAATCCGATAATTATCTCATACAACACTAATCTATTTTTAATTCAGAATAACTCTTAGTTCTTCTTAGTCCACTTTTGTTTTCACAATTTATCATTCACTATTAACTTACTGTTCAAGTCTGGCGGTTCAACTAAAACTCAACTCACGTTTCAGCTCGCCTATTTATGTTTGAATGCTTTTTAGTCCACTTTTGTTTTCACAATTTATCATTCACTATTAACTTTTACTGTTCAAGTCTCGCGGTTCAACTAAAACTCAACTCACGTTTCAGCTCGCCTATTTATGTTTGAATGCTTTTATATAAAATTAAAAAAAAAAATTGATATTTCACATTATGCAGATTTTAGAGATACTAGATTTATATAAATTTTTAATTTATTTATTCCATTATAAATACAAAAATACACAAAATTCTAGAAAGAAATAAGTGGAAAGTTTATTTTCAAACAATCTTGCATACTTCAAGGAGATTTTACATCATGAATAATGGATGTGTTAATTGTACATAAATATAATGTTCTGTAATGACTACACCATTCACAACATTAAATCTAGGAGTTTGATAAAACTGCACATTTTTCTTTTAACAATGAGTAACTGTACAACCTTAGCACAATTTTTTACACAGCTTTTTAAATGCTTTAAAATTTTAGCATGTGATTATACAATTTTTTTTATATTGATAATTCTATAGTATTAGAGAATAAAAGGAGAAAATATTTTAAGCAATTATTAAAAAGTGATCTGGCCAGGAAGCCCATAAGAACTAATCAAATACACAGTAAAAAAAAAAAGGAGAAGTTTTGAATAAAATAATGCACAGCTTCAAATTGGATGTTTTTCTTGGATTGTTTCTAGGAAATATCTGTTAAATATAAAACTGTATGAGCAACTTTATATTTTTAAAGAACTTATATAATAATAAATTTTTTTTTCAAAAAACAATTTTGTAGGATTGATATGATGTTAAATATATAATAGTCTTGTATTGCTGTTTAAAAAAATTTTCATTAATTTAGGATTATTTAAAATCATACCAAGCACAAAGTGATTATATATTGGTTCATTTGAAATTTTATTAATAATTAAAACATTTAAAAAGTCTGAATGTATCCATATCATTGACTGAAGTTAATGAATAAAATTTCATAGTTAATAATTAAATTGACAATGTTCTATTTGATCTTACTTGTTAGATGTAATATATTTAACAAAAAAATGACAATTATGATATCAGGTCTACTGGAAAGTTCTGTTCATTTTTGAATGAAAAGAAAATAACACATTTTCAATACATTTATTAATATTTACTGAACAATATAATTTCCATCATTACTGATGACCTCTTCCCAGCATGATGGTAATTTGTGAATTCCAGTTCTGTAGACTGACTCATCTTTTTGAGACAAAAACTAAAGCAATGTTTGGTTGACATCCACTTCATTTTTTAAATTTTTTCCCTTTAAAAAATTTTGCAGTGAGAAACAGATGATAATTGGATGGTACTAGGTCCAGAGGGTATGGTGAATGTGACAGAATTTTTTCATCTAGCTCTGATTTTTTGGCAAGTCACCAAAACAGCATGTGGCCTGGTGGTGGTGTAGTGCAGTATGATTTGCTTCCTATTGACCAGCACTGGACTCTCTTCCTTGAGTTCTTTGTTCAAATCATCCATTTGTTGACAATACTTTTCTGAATTGAGCCTTTCTTTGGGTTTGAGAAGATCATAGTATACTGGTCCTATGACGTCCTACCATATACAAAACACTGTTATTGATGCTCTAGTTTGGTTTTGAGTGGAGGGGGATGGTTGTCCAGACTCACAGTATGCTCTTTTTCTCACAATATTCTCATATGTAATCCACTTTTTATCACCAGTTATCATCCGATCTAAGAAAGAATTGTTTTTGTTCCAAGTAAGCAGCAATATGCAAATGATGACTTGGTCACGTAAATTTTTTTCACTTAACTCATGAGGCATCCATCTGGAATATTTATACATCAGTCCAAGGTTCCGAAATGGTTTGTTGTGTTGAGTTGGACTTTACGGAATTTCTAATGTTGTCAAAAAAGGATCTTGCTTATAATGGCCTTAACAATATTGTCATCAATCAGAGATGATCTCCCAGAGCGTGGTTGTCATTAAGATCAAAATTGCCTGCTTCAAATTTTTTTGAACCATCTCCTACATATTCTATTGGAAACTGTATCTTCACCAAATTTCTACAAGCTTCTGTACATTTCTTCCTTGATGGAATTCATACAGAATGCAATGCCATAAATGCACTTTATCAACAGACATGTTTAAGCAAACAAATCTTAACTTATACTGAGATGATGAAACCATTGTTTCGATAAATTTAGAAGAGAACATATGTAAAAATACAATGCTAAAAAGAGGCACCATGTATGTTTCAAATGAACACATTCATAAGTGTTGAAACTTGAAAATGATATTATCGGACAGAACTTTCTGGTAGACCTAATATTTAGTCATTCATTTAAAGATCTGTCTCACAAAATGTGTTTAGAAAATAATTAAGTTAGACTCATGTCTATAAGAAATTAGTATCAGCAACATTGTCTAGCTTTTATACAAAAGTAATTCTGATTTTTTTCTAAGTATTACTTCTTGATTAAAACCATTCAATAACCAATTAGAACTCACTGACAATCTAAAAATTAGGTTTGTTATATTAAGCATATATTAACTAAGATCATAAAGAGGAAATATATGCCATCTATTGACATAAATTAAGTTTGTGTGTGAATGATAACCACAAAACAAAAAAAATTTTGCAAATTTTCTTTAAAATATCAGGTGTAAAAGTTTCAGATACAAAACCTCTCATTACAATTGTTGGATCAATTATCCAGCCTGTTCATAAAAAAACAAATTGTTGATGGACAATAGATTAAAAATACATTTAATGATATATATGGTGAGAAACTGATTAGAACCTGATCCAAATAAGACTAGAATCTCTGCTCAGGCTATGGCAAGAAAAATTATAGTGTCTTATCACTTTTTAATCTTAAATTTCCTTTAAAACTAAAATTGTACCTGATCCAAATAAGACTAGAATCTCTGCTCAGGCTATGGAAGAAAAATTATAGTGTCTTATCACTTTTTAATCTTAAATTTCCTTTAAAACTAAAATTACTATAAATACTATTTCTTACTTTAGATTCCTTTGAATGATGTAAATAATAAAAATTAAAACTAGATCTTGTTTTAACAAAATATTGGTACTCAATTATGTTTGCTAGCAGGAATTTCACAATTATTACCTAGTGTCCAAATATTTTTACTATATTCTCAATTTATTTTTGAATTTTCCTTATTAGAATGGCATATTAATTATATGTACTGTGTAAAAAAATATCAAGATAAATATGTTGAGATTAAAATCACTTCAACAGATACTAGCTAAAATTGAAAAACTCATTTTTGCAAGATTTTAAAGCATTAATAATTATATAAATTAAATATTTTTCAATTGATTAGCAAAATTTGTAGTGATACCAACTTAGCAGCAGTGAAACTAGGGGTCAGTTCCTCCCTTGTTGGCACCTCCACATTGTCGTGGTGAGGAAGCATGCGTGTTCCAAGGATCCTGATGATATGCCGGCGGTACTTTGCTACTGGTGGGATCTCCCATGCCGGACAGGTTGAAGGTAAGGGGCCAGACTAAAGCTAGGTTGACATGATCAGAGCACACTAGGACCGAGTTCGCTTGGACGATGTGCGCGTATCCACTCAGACGCTACTCGGACCTTTTCATCTGAGTCGAGTAAACTTGGTCCGAGTATTTTGGTTGCCGTCCAAGTGCAGCCGATTGGAAGTTTAAGATGGCAGAAAGTAGTAAACAACAAACACGTAGGTAAGAGCGAAGCTCTAATGTTTGTGTCAAATGATGTAATTTTAGAATTAACACGTCTTAAAAGTTCATCAAACTGAATATTAGTAAATCATAGACAGTTTTGAATGTATTTTTACCTTCATTTTCCACACAAAAAATTGGAAGAGGAACCTAATTGTTCACCTAATTTGCTTATTAAGAGGAAGTTATGAAGTTGATCCATAACTTCTTCCGTCTAATCTGTTTATTAATGTGACTGTCTAGCGCTCCTGCAATAATATATCAGCCACAGCATGAGATCCGTCATTTCATATCAGACTATAGAAAGAGTACACTTGTTACGTGTAAATGAACTTAAAACTCGGTCCGAGTGTATTCGGACCGAGTTTGTCTCCAACAGAGTGTACTCTGATCGTATCAACCTAGCTTAAGAGAGTGCTCTACCCAAACTAACGTGTGTGGTATCGTGCTGAGAATTGAGTGGCACTGGGGTAGCAAAAGATGCAGTGTTGCTAACGATCCCTTCAGGGCACCTGGCAAAACCTTGTCGTAGTTAGCCTTCTGCCCGTATTGGAGGATAACTGGGCGGAGAGTTTTTGCGTTTCCTCCAGTTCGTCTTTTGACATGGATGGTCAAAATTATTATAAAACTTTTTCTGGAGTGGCTGCTTCTCCGCCTCATCCCAGGGATGGTGGTCCTGGTACCTCACCTGAGGAGGCACTGGGCCACTGGCGTGCCCCAGGGTGGTGGGGTGATGAGCAGTCTCCTGGAGTCAGTACTGCCTCCAGGAGTAAACGTAGTCAGTGAAGGACGCATTTGTTTATAGAGGCTAGGCGAAAGCAGAGGAGGGCTAGGAGGGAAGTTGCTGGTGCCGTCCCTCCTACCTCCTTCTGCTGGAAGTGGCTCTCAGCTACCGAGTGGCATTCCCAACTAGCTTCTCTGTCTGATTCTCCTGCTGATACCCCTGGTGTTGGCAAGAGAACCAGATCTGTGTTGTCTACCCTTTCTTCTGAGGAGGTAAGGCTGTGGCTTCTCTTTGGTTAACCATCATCAAGGAGGGTTATCTGGCTGCTGAGGTGGACCTCATCTTGGATAAGATCCTGAGCAGTGTGGATGGAATCCCTTCTGGGGAGACATTACCGCTGCTTAAGGGTTATACTTTAGACCAGGGGTTCCAACGGGTCGGTATCGATCCCCTGGGGTCAATGATGATCAAGGGGTCTATTGGGGGTCGATAGCCAAATATGCACCGGCGACTGATTGGCATAATGAAGATCAAGATCCCATTGTTTACAAAAACATTTATTAATAAAATTGATAATTAATTGTTTATTGATATAAAGCTATATTATCAGTAAGGAAGAAATCATATGAAATAAGTATAAGGGGAAAATACACTAAAATTATTTAATATATTTTAAAAACCAATAATATTTTTTTAAAATATTAATTTTTTATGCAATAAGTGCAATATAAAAAAGTAAAATGCAGGAACAATACTACAAAAAAAAAATATAAATCATTTTTTCCAAAACTTTTGTTCATATTCTTAGTCTAATTGTTATCTTTAAGTTTTTTATGTACAATTATTTATATTATGATTATGTTGTATGCTCTATATTATAGAGAAAAATGTTAGGGGGTCAATGAAGAAAACCATTCTTTTAAAAGGGGTCGATGCAAGAAAAAGGTTGGGAAACCCTGCTTTAGACAATGGTGCACTCATTTATACTTTTATGAATGAGTTCACCTGTCAGTGGCTTACTCGACTTTTGGATGGGTGTACTCTTGGGCAGGAATTCGTTTAAGGGTCATTCCTGCGATGAACCTGCCCAAGCCTGTGAAGATGGCATATCGTACTGCAGACACGCGTACGCAGGATGTGCACCAACTTTTCGCTCGACTCCAAGTATTCAACCCAGGGTTCAAGATTGAAAACTGGAGGGTCTTGGGTCGCAGTAAAGATGCTAAAGGACAGCAGTTAATTCTGATGGTTGATCTTGCTTCGGCAAAGGCCATCAAGGCAGCCAATTTTAAAGGCCTTCTCTGGAGTCGATCAAGGTACCTTTAAGGATCCTAATTCCAAGTCTGGGAGACCAATAGCTTCGGTGATTGCTCCTGCAACTACAAGTTTTCAATCCGGGGTTCAAGACTGAGCAGTGGAGAGTCTTGGGTCGTAGTCGAGACGCAAAAAGGACAGTGTTTTATCCTGTTGGTCGATCTTGCTTCGGCAAAGGCCATCAAGGCAGCCAATTTTAAGGCTTTTTCTGGGTTAGATCAGGGTACCTTTAAGGTACACTGGTCCTTCTGATGCCCAGTCAATGGAGGAGGGCATGGATCTTTCCCCATCTTAGGTACCTGTAATGTCATGGGTCTGAGGGTGATTCAGATCAACCTCCAGCACTCCCGAGCTGCTTCTGCCCTTTTGGGTCGGCTGCTCATGGGGGCTGCTATGACCTTGCTCTTATTCAAGAGCTGTGGCACTATAAGGGCCGAATATGGGGGCTTCACTGTAAGGAAGGTAAGTTGTTTTCTTTTACTTCTTGTACTTCTGATAGTGGTCCTTAGACCTGTGTTTTCATTACGAATAACATACATGTTTCACCCGTCTGGGATTTCTGTTCTAGGGATCTTACTACTGTTTGGGTGAAGATAGATGAGGGGGGATGACAGTAGGGAATTTATTGTTTCCTCTGCTTATTTCCCTTATGATAAAGACGAACTTCCACCAATGCCTGAGTTTGGGTCTTTGGTGTAATTTTGTCAAAAATCAGTTTGATTTATTGGTTGGTGTTGATGCTAACTCTCATCATGTGATTTGGGGTAGCAAAGACATGAACTGTAGAGGAGCACCTATTGGAGTTTCTGATGGGTAATAACCTTTTTATTTTGAATAGGGGTAATGAACTTACCTTTTCGATTGTTAACAGGAGGGAAGTCATTGACCTAACATTAGGGACTCAGTGTATTTCTAACCTAATTGAGAATTGGCATGTATCTGGTGAGCCTTCTTCAGATCACAGATATATTTGCTTTAATTTACAGGGTATGGCACCTAGTCAGGTTACATATAGGGACCCTCAGAGGACTAATTGGGCTTCCTTTAGAGAAGACCTTAAATTTAACTTGGGGGGTATACAGAGCACATTGTCACTGATATTCTTAGTATTAGTCTACAGAACAAAATTTTTTATTCTGACGTGAAACTGTTACATTATTATATACATCATGCAATTGATGAATCAGATATATATTTACGAATCTCAGGAAAGTGTCTAAGATCATTTCCCTGCTTATACGGAAATTTTCATCGTTTGACCGTCTCATCTAGATCTTTTCCACATCGACTATTGACCTTTAAGTCTATTCAAATTGAAGACCTTATATTTTCAGAGTACAGTCTTTTTATCTGCAATAAATGATATACTGTAATGTCGAAGAATTTACATTACATGTTTTAATTTTTCTGTGTTTCATTTATGTTTTTAATTTTCACAACTACTACATCCCAATTCCATTTTATTGTTCCGTTTAATTGTGTCAATCAGTGTTTGCATTTTGCAATTTTTGATTGTAGTGGTTAAAATAAATAAATAAATAATAATCACCGTTAGGGATGATTCGATACAAGTAAAATATCGATACCAAGTATTTTTGGCATCGATACTTTTTCCGATACTTACTCGGTATCGAATATAAAAGTACTTGTATTGAATCGTCATCTATCTACTGTTTCCTGCTCTTTTAATACTATTTAATAATCTTGAACTGACAAGTGAGTAATTTTTAGTGTGTTATGCTACGTTATTTATTTTTTAAATTGCTACTTTTGGGTTGCTAAATTACAAATTAACACACAATGATTAATAATTATATAAGTACTTGTAAGAAGCATTACTGACAAATAGTACTAACAAGTAAGTTATGGCTCCTCTAAGATCCAAGGTTTGGACATACTTTTCTAAAAAAAAGTTTAGCATTGGCATCGTGTAAGCCAGTGCTTCTCAGTGTTTGGGGGTCGCAGAAATTTTAGCAAATGTTTTAATTCGTATTCCTAGTTTAATATACATCTATACCCAGGATCGCGAAAATATTTTCTCGGGTAAAAGGGGTTGCCAAGTGGAAAAGTTTAAGAAGCGCTGGTGTAAGCAATGCTTTAAATATATTAAATATAGTAACAAATCGAATTTGTTTAAGCACCTTAAAAGACACAGAATTAGTATTGAAAGAGAATCTTTACGTTCTAGCGAACAAGAAAGCAGCAAATGACACTTAAAATCTAATAATAAATTTAAAAAATGTTTTTAATATATGTTGCACTAATTAAAATGCAATTTTCCTAGAACTATTGATGCATTAGAACCTACCATCCAAGAACTAAATTTTGCTTTTTCAAATGTGGCCAGCTGATTTGCCTAATCCCCTAAGAAATGCTTTCATGCAGATTTCTTCAAGCAAAGGTAATTATTCGCTGTTAAGTGTTTTAGACAAATTTAAATTTCCTTCTCTTTCAGGAGGTGGTGTAAGACACAACTTCGTACTAGCCTTACTATACTTTATTTGTAAGGATATGAGACCATTCAACATCGTTGAAAGCGAGGAGTTTTTAAACTTAATGAAAGAAATAATCCCAAATTTTAAGGTTCCCTCAGCTTCGTTTTTAAAAAAGAAATTAATCGAAAAATATGAAATGGCTGTTCAATTATTTTTCCTTCAATATATAGACATGCTCATTTTTAATAGTAGTAGCCACTTCAGTACCCTTTGAACAGCTATTTTCAAAGGCGAATACTACAGTACTATGAGCAAAGCCAAAAATCGCATCTCTGGAAAATACTTACAGCAGCTGCACTTTTTGGGAAGGAATTTTTAAAGATGTAACAAAAAACAATAAAAATATAAATAAACAAATGTTTTTTATGAAATCTTTAAAAATTGGTGATAAATTTAAAACAGAAACACGTTTCCAAAATTGGGCCAAAGCCACCCTAATGGGCCTAAGTCACCCCAGTTTACGGTATATATTGTCTGTGAATGCCATCTTCTCATTGAGGAACTGGCCACCAAGAACAGGGTGCAACTTGTTTGGGTGCCTGGGCACAACGGGATTGGGGGCAATGAGGTTGATGACAGGCTTGTCAAGGAAGGGGCTTCTCGCCCCTTTTTTGGACCTGAGCTGGCATGGGCATTGGTACGGATGTCTTTGGGCGGGTTGTCAAGGATTGGCTGGCGGCCAGCATCACGCTTTCTGGAGATCTATCCCTGGCCTTAGGCAGGAGAAGGCTCTCATTTTGGGTTGCTCTGTTTAGCAAACTAAAGAGTTGCTTTCTCTGAATAAATACGAAGTTAGGATTGTTACAGGACTTTTTACAGGGCACTGTCATCTTAGAAGACATCTTCACTTGATTGGACTTGTTGATAGTCCTATGTGTAGAAGATGTCAATATGAGGAGGAAACTCCTTTTTACATTCTGTGTGAATATGTGGCCCTTTCGTGGCTTAGGCGTGATCTCTTGGGGATGTATTTTCTTGTTCCGGAGGATCTTGCTACTGTCCCATTGAGGAAAATTTTGTCTTTTGTTTTAAAGACAGGTCGTCTTCTGGGATAATTTGATTGGGGGTGCACAATAGACCACTGTTGGTCGCAGTGCTTGGGCTGGGCAGGCTCCTCCCTCTTCTACTTACTTATTTAGGGGTCAGTTCCACCAACATCGTATAACACTACTGTAAGTAAACAACACTGTCAGTGTAACAATGATCAGTAACAACAACTCGTTCCACCACGACTTTCATTAGCGATGTTTACTGACAGCAAATAGCTGACACTAAGTTTGTTATTCATGTTCCTGGTCAAATACCTATTGGTCAAATTAAAGCACATAGTAAGAAATGATGCTATCACATCACGTGCACAAGCCAAGATGGCTCTGGTTAAAAATAAATGATGTCAATAGCCTGATAATTCAGAATAATTTTAAATGGTGGATTTTCCAAGATATATGGTCCACCAACATCGTATAACACTACTGTAAGTAAACAACACTGTCAGTGTAACAATGATCAGTAACAACAACTCGTTCCACCACGACTTTCATTAGCGATGTTTACTGACAGCAAATAGCTGACACTAAGTTTGTTATTCATGTTCCTGGTCAAATACCTATTGGTCAAATTAAAGCACATAGTAAGAAATGATGCTATCACATCACGTGCACAAGCCAAGATGGCTCTGGTTAAAAATAAATGATGTCAATAGCCTGATAATTCAGAATAATTTTAAATGGTGGATTTTCCAAGATATATGGTTTATTACTAAAGATGAGATTACTATATTTATTATAAATATCCTCCGGAATTTATGTTGAAAAATGAAAATGTACAATTTATTAGTAAAGATTTATTTCAAAAATAACTGTATATCTTGGAAAATGCACAGTTCCTTTGACAAATTAATTCATATAATCTACCGATCTATACTATTTTTAAGAAGCCTGATATGAAGATGTTAATACTAAACATATGAATATTAACTTACTTCAAAACGATTAATCACTTCACATGTCTAATTATAATTTGATAATTTGAAAAGTTAGTATTAACAACTTACTTCAAAACGATTAATCACTTCACATGTCTAATTATAATTTGATAATTTGAAAAGTAAATAAAATTCAGTATTATTAAATTCAGATATTCAAATTTGTTTTGTTTTTTAATTTTTATTATTATTAGCATAATCAACAGATAGCAGCCTAAAGTAAATTTTGCTGTGATTGAATAATCTGGCATTTGTCTTAACAGTGGTCAAGACCATTGTTTGGTTTTGACATCACTGTCAAGCTTAACATCGATTGGTGGGACAGAATTTCCCTAATACCACTCAGTGACACTGTTGTTAAAGTAACATCACAATAGTGGAACTGGCCATAAGAGTAAGATGATACAATGGGTGATGACTAGCTGTACATATGTTAAAAGTATGCACTCTTCATGCAAGTGGTGATAATTTTTCAGGTTTATTTGGGCTTTATTTTATATAATTTGTTGTAAATAAGTATTTTTCAATATAGTATAATTTCTAAATTTGTCATATTACTGTCTATGGAAGCAAATTTATTATTTTGAAATTCAAATCTTAATGGATCAATCATTAAAAACTGAAATAAAGACAGGGTGATTCATATTGAATGGGACAAAAAGAATAGCATAGTACAAATTCTGCAGTAAATTTATTTAGCTGAAACAAATTAATTCTGAAACTACAATTATACGAGTTTTATCTGGCAACAGCAAAAATTCTTCCAGTTACAAAATTGCCACTACAGGCAGCTAGGAGAAAGCGTTCATCACCGTCATTATAAAAATGGCACCATCCATGCAGAAGAAAAGCGTTTTGTGTTTTGGAATATGCCAAAACATCTTCGTTTATTGTCGTTCAAAGACATTTTCGCACGAAATTTGGTAAAGAACCACTGCATCGTCACAACATTGAACAGTGGGTGAAGCAGTTTCAGGATATGGGCTACTTATGTAAGAAAACAGCTCAGGACAAACACCCACCAAACCCGGAGTGGTTAAAAAAAATTTGTGAAACATTTTTATGAAGTCCTGAAAAATCAACACGCCATGTGAGTACAGAACTGAATGTGCCTCAAACAATGGTGTGGCGTGTAATGGAGATGTCTACAATTCAACACACACATTCCAGATGGTACAGGCTTTAAAACCTTCCGACAAACCATTGCGTATAAGATTTCTGTGTGAATTTGCAACATAAGCTGGAGGTGGATGGTTTCGCGAACAGACTTGTGTTTACAGATGAAGCCACCTGCCATAATTTATGATTTTGGGGCATGGAAAATCCACATAGAATAATGGAACATCAGCACGATTCTCCAAAGCTTAACGTTTTCTGTGCCATAACCAACAGTTGTGTTTTTGGTCCTTTTTTCTTCTTGGAAAAATTGATTGACAGGTTCATTTACCTTGATTTGCTCTCAGAGTGGTTGTTCCCTCAGTTAGAGGAAGCGGTTCTCGGTTTCATTCTGCAGCAAGACTGTGCTCCACCACATTGGCATAACAACTTATGTCAATACGTGAACGATCATCTACCCATTGCTGGATTGGCCGTGCTGGGTCAAATGATATGCCATTGCTTTCTTGGCCGCCCAGATCCCCAGATCTAACTCCTTGCGATTTTTTCCTATAGGGTTTTGTTAAAGACAGTCTTTGTGCATCCACTTCCCCAGGACTTACAGCAACTAAAGGAGTGGATAACTGACATGTTGGACTCATTAATAGGGGATATTCTATCACGAGTGTGGCAAGAACTGGAATACCGCATAGACATTTGTCATGTCACTGGAGGGGCACACACAGAACATCTATAGAAACTTGAATAACTAGTTTCACTGTAAATTTGATTTATTAAAATAAATTAATTATAGGTATGCTTTACTTTTGTCCCATTCAATATGAATCACCCTGTAATTTAAGATTATTATTCAAACAAACTTTACAATACTTATTCAAGTTGCTACAATATACAAAATTTTGAAATTTTTTTTTTGTTTGAAATTTATGATTTCTTTGATACATCAAAATAAAAGATCCAAAATAATACTATTAGTAGTCCTGTATGCTAACTGATACTGTCAGTGATTGCTATTATTAACCATGCTGCAAAAAACTGCCATGGCTATAACCATTATATCAATATATTGTCCATCTGCATATTGCATGTTTTATACAGTGCTACCCAAATATAACACTGTCGTTTATACCACGGGTCTTTCATTCCCCCTTTTTTTTTTGAAGAGATTCTCAGAAAAATATAATACAACACATAATTGATGTCCATCTGCCTTTCTGACTTTTTGTTGCCATATTTAAATAACAACACAAATAAAATTAAAAAAACTTTCAGAACTATTATTATTATTTATTGTTTTATATGAAAATAAAGGAATTTTTGAAAGTTTTGTTTCATTAGTCGCTTTATCCTTTAATCTACTGATGTTTATTCTCTCTCTTGACGTAAATATATGACAAATTATTGTCACCTAAAATATCTTATTCAAATGAATTGATCAGTTAATGTTTTATATAAATCTGTGACGAAAAGAGGAATATAAAAAATCTTATGAAACTTCTGATAGCAAGGTGGTACGCTGCTCGTCCGCCATCTTGTTGCTTGCTATTTGGCAGCACTTTTGATGGTGATTCAAGATGTAATTCAACTTTAGAAAAAACGATGAAAATGATGTAAATTATTAATAAGTATTTTTTCTAAACTGTTAGTCATCATAATTAATTCTGAGGAGGTTGGCAACTGTCGAATCCTCATTATGCATTAGTAATTCTTAACATTTCTCCTCTGTCTCTTGTTGACTATTAAATAATGTCAAATATGCAGCTATGTTTATCAGGATCAATAGTGTGAAATTGATTCAAGATGTAATTCAAGATGTAATTCAACTTTAGAAAAAACGATGAAAATGATGTAAATTATTAATAAGTATTTTTTCTAAACTGTTAGTCATCATAATTAATTCTGAGGAGGTTGGCAACTGTCGAATCCTCATTATGCATTAGTAATTCTTAACATTTCTCCTCTGTCTCTTGTTGACTATTAAATAATGTCAAATATGCAGCTATGTTTATCAGGATCAATAGTGTGAAATTAGAAATCATTATACTAGTAGAAAATCGCTAAATTAGAGAATAAGAGAAGCCGTCAGTTATAGCATGATTATCTTATAATGCGAGTTGGATCACCACTCTGCAAACCCTCATTATAACCAGAGAGCATTGTACACACAAAAAAGCTTTTCATATGCAAATTTTGTCACACATCGATAGTTCATCTTTTCAAAGAAACATTTTAGCATAATTTAGGATATTGATTAGCTGCAATGTTATTGCTACCAAAGACTATGTAGTGGTGTTGTTGTAAATTTGTATATCTGTCTATTGCTATAAATAAAATATTAAAAAATACTGTAGATATTTCTTAATTTGAAATATATACAACAAAAATTTTTTTAACTTGAAAAATTTGATACTGGAAAGTTGTGGCATCAATTTACAAATGACATTGAGTTTTACTGTCAATTTTATATATAAGCAATTTTTTTTATTAAGTAAATATTTTACATGAAAGATTTTTGTTTAGATAAAAGATACAGAAATTAAGACAAAGATTTAGAATGATCCTGTCAGAATGAAAACTGTTTCTTAGCAATGGTAATTGCTAAACAATTTTTATGATACAGAAATTTTTATTTAAGATAATGAACAATAGCACAAGTATTGTAAATAATTAAAATTTTTTTGTGCAGGGCTATTACACTAAATTTAGAATTTTCAATAAGAATTTGATTTTAAGTTACTATTGTTTTTATACTCATTATGGCAGGTAATAAAAGCATTTGCTTTAAATTCTAAAGCTAAAAGATATTTTTTAATATATCAATAAAAATTATCATCTTTATTTGAAATTACTCTATATGGCAGATATAGTAATGTTTACTTCAAATTATCTATAATTACACAATTTGTATAGATAAATTAAATAAAATTTTGTTTTATGTTAGTGGATAAATTTCTATTATTATATGAAAACAATCTAAATTTATTGAACCCATGGGAAGTAAAGAAAAATGGAACTTTAAAATTTTCAACTATCAGGTTTCAGTTGCAGGAAATTTAAGTTCTGCTTCTATAAAGTGTTAATTGATATTAATCTAATCAAAATGCCTTAATTTTGAATGAGAGCAATTATTTATTGTAATTTTTTATTATAGTAAATTTTAGGCCAGGTATCCAAATTTAAAAAAAAAAAAAAAACTCATCTGGGAAAACACAAGTCCTGAGCATTCCAGATAAATGGTTCTATACCTATAAAGACTTCAAAATTACTATAGCATTACAGATAAATGGTTCTATACCTATAAAGACTTCAAAATTACTATACAGTACTTATTTCTGGATAAAAACAAATCTCTTTAATATGAGCACACTTATATGAGCATACTTTGTTGCTTAAAAGCTGCTCCAAAAACAAATATATAATGAAAATTAAAATCTTATTTACTACTTTAATGATTTCCAATTATTTCCAGTACCAAGCACCTTAATGTTATGTTAATATAATATAGAAAGAATATTATTTTTGCACTTGAATGGCTAATAGTTCTCAATCTTTTTATAAATGTATTC
Organism: Olivierus martensii; assembly: GCA_000484575.1. NCBI lineage: Eukaryota > Metazoa > Arthropoda > Arachnida > Scorpiones > Buthidae > Olivierus > Olivierus martensii. Next base: position 19,849 of record AYEL01084065.1, read on the forward strand.
CATAAATATCAAAAATTCAGACTTCAATACCACAGAAATCAAATCTATACATGTATCACCAATCATCTCTCTCATAAAATCAGCTGAGAACTGCTGCTCTAATATGTTTGAAATTTTCAATAAGCAAACAATTTCAGCTGGCTGGTTATGCAGCAATAGGTTTGCCTTATATCTAGATTGATTTCAAGCAGGTTTATTACAGATTCTCATGATCTGCCTTTTTTATTTCAACAATTATAGTGAATTGATGAGAAAAAGTGGAAAGATTATTGTATTAGATTGATGTGAGATAAAATTCAGTTGTGACATTCAGGATGACATATTAAAAAAATTTTTTAACTTATTTGAAGAGACATTCATTGCTAAAAGTGATTAATTTGAAAAAAATTAAGAAAAGGATTGATAGGAGGCTAACATCAAAATAGCAAGAGAAAGGGCAAGTGCATACAAGGATGTGTTAGAGAGATTTCACAATACAGGTAGGCCTCGATTAGTGCAAGTTCGAATAATGCAATTTCGATTAGTGCGACTTACCATATAGGAGCGCTCTCACTGGTTATAATAAGGCCATAGAAAGGCTAAAAGGTCTTCCTGGAAACGGTATTGTCAGGGAATTGAGGATATACCTGAGGTATCCAGATTTTGAAGATAATGTCTAATGGGGATTTTTGCAAGGTTAGTTTTATTAAGCTGCCTGATAGCAGTATGACTAGTACTTGCAGGGACTCTTTAAAGGAACTTTTTCGGGTACACTTTCCTGGGCTACTTCTGATTGAGGACTCATCCTCCTTGCGGATGCAGTCTGATCTTGATGGGCATGATTATAATGCCACGAGGAAGGACTGGGCTCTTGTGAGTGGGATGATTAATCAATCTAATATAAGATGGGCTATAAGCATTTTTAAGCCTTTCAAATCGGCAGGACCAGATGGCATTTTGCCAGCATTCTTGCAACAGGGCATTGATGGTCTGGTTTCTCCTCTTTGCCATGTCTTTTGGGCCTGTGTGGCTTTTGGCTATGTTCCATGGTCTTGGAGGCAGGTGAGGGTTTCTTTTATGCCTAAACTGGGCGTAACTCTTATACCGAGGCTAAGTCCTATCATCCGATCAGTCTGATGTCCTTTTTATTAAAGACATTGGAGAGGTTGGTGGATAGGTTTATTAGGTGGGGCCCTGGTTAGGATCCCTCTTTGTCGCAGCCAATTTGCCAAATCGACTGAGCATACTCTTCATGAGGTTGTTTCACTCATTGAGAGGGCCATTGGGTACAAGAAGATTGCCCTTGGTGCTTTCCTTGATATTCAAGGGGCTTTTGACTACTCTCTTTTGAGCAAATAAGCCTTCGCTTTCAGACAGTCAGTTCAACGATTATTCATTGGATTGGCTCCATGCTGAGACATTCCTCCTCATAATCTACTAAAGTAGACTATGAGGAGGAAGTTATGATTCTCACTGATAGGGGATGTCCGCAGGGGGGTGTTGTCTCCCCTTCTTTGGAGCCTTGTGGTGAATGAGTTATTGGCTTTAGTCAATGGGAAAAGTTTCTTCACTGTTGGATATACTGATAACATAGCCATCATTGTAGTGGGGAAGTTTCCTAGGACTGTTTCTGAGGTCCTTCAGACAGCTCTTAATACAGTTTCTTACTGGTGTAATAGGGTTTGATTGTCTGTCAATCCAGCTAAGACTGTTATTGTGCAATTTTACTCGAAGACAGTGGTAGGGTTAACTGAGCTGACCTTCTTCGGTAAAAGGTTGCAGTTTTCTACCCAGGTCAAATACCTTGGCGTTATACTTGACAAGGGCTTGATTTGGAAGCCACATGTTGAGTTTGTTGTGGGGAAAGCCTGTAGGGCTCTTTGGGCTTGCAGGGGTATTTTGCTTGGGTTCTTAGGCCTGGGCTGTTGTTTTGGATTTATACCATGGTTGTGAGATCTATTCTTACTTATGCTGCCATGTTTAGCGAAGGTTCTTACTTAAGACTTGCAAGGCTGAACTTGGAAAGATTCAAAGGCTGGTTGTTTGGGCATTACTGTGAAAGATTCAAAGGCTGGCCTGTTTGGGCATTACTGGGGCTATGAGGAACTCTCCTACTGCTGCTCTTATTTGGACATTACTGGGGCTATGAAGACTGCTCCTACTGCCGCTCTTGAGGTCCTCTTATGCATTCCTCCTCTGCATTTGTTTGTCGAGGCGAGTGCCCGGGAGGGCTATTATAGGCTTCATTATTCTGGGAGAGTGATTTCTTGGACCCATAAGGTGGAGCATTTGTTTTTTGAGTGGGACAGGATACACTAACATTCTTGGGATGGTTAAGGATTTTACATGGTACCTAGATTTTTAACTTCTTCCCCATGGTACCTAGATTTAACTTCTTCACTGTTGTTTTTCCTAGTTTGGAGAGCTGGGGAGGGGGATTTGCGCGCAGTATCAAGGGTGGCTTGGTCTGATTTACGGATGGTTCCAAAACTACTACTGGCGTTGGGGCGGGGGTTTACTGCGAAGGGACGTGGATGTTTTATTCCTATTCCCTTGGGCGGTTTGCCACTGTCTTTCAGGCAGAAATTTTTGCTATTTCTGATGTGTTAGAATTAATTTTGATAAGGATTATGCTGGTAAGCATATTTTTATCCTATCTCTCAGTCAGGCTGCTCTTAAAGCACTTGATAGTCCCCGATTTGTTTCAAAACTTGTGGATAAAAATATGCTTACCAGCATAATCCTTATCTCTCAGTCAGGCTGCTCTTAAAGCACTTGATAGTCCCCGATTTGTTTCAAAACTTGTCTGTGAATGCCATCTTCTCATTGAGGAACTGGCCACCAAGAACAGGGTGCAACTTGTTTGGGTGCCTGGGCACAACGGGATTGGGGGCAATGAGGTTGATGACAGGCTTGTCAAGGAAGGGGCTTCTCGCCCCTTTTTTGGACCTGAGCTGGCATGGGCATTGGTACGGATGTCTTTGGGCGGGTTGTCAAGGATTGGCTGGCGGCCAGCATCACGCTTTCTGGAGATCTATCCCTGGCCTTAGGCAGGAGAAGGCTCTCATTTTGGGTTGCTCTGTTTAGCAAACTAAAGAGTTGCTTTCTCTGAATAAATACGAAGTTAGGATTGTTACAGGACTTTTTACAGGGCACTGTCATCTTAGAAGACATCTTCACTTGATTGGACTTGTTGATAGTCCTATGTGTAGAAGATGTCAATATGAGGAGGAAACTCCTTTTTACATTCTGTGTGAATATGTGGCCCTTTCGTGGCTTAGGCGTGATCTCTTGGGGATGTATTTTCTTGTTCCGGAGGATCTTGCTACTGTCCCATTGAGGAAAATTTTGTCTTTTGTTTTAAAGACAGGTCGTCTTCTGGGATAATTTGATTGGGGGTGCACAATAGACCACTGTTGGTCGCAGTGCTTTGGCTGGGCAGGCTCCTCCCTCTTCTACTTACTTATTTAGGGGTCAGTTCCACCAACATCGTATAACACTACTGTAAGTAAACAACACTGTCAGTGTAACAATGATCAGTAACAACAACTCGTTCCACCACGACTTTCATTAGCGATGTTTACTGACAGCAAATAGCTGACACTAAGTTTGTTATTCATGTTCCTGGTCAAATACCTATTGGTCAAATTAAAGCACATAGTAAGAAATGATGCTATCACATCACGTGCACAAGCCAAGATGGCTCTGGTTAAAAATAAATGATGTCAATAGCCTGATAATTCAGAATAATTTTAAATGGTGGATTTTCCAAGATATATGGTTTATTACTAAAGATGAGATTACTATATTTATTATAAATATCCTCCGGAATTTATGTTGAAAAATGAAAATGTACAATTTATTAGTAAAGATTTATTTCAAAAATAACTGTATATCTTGGAAAATGCACAGTTCCTTTGACAAATTAATTCATATAATCTACCAATCTATACTATTTTTAAGAAGCCTGATATGAAGATAATATTCATATGTTTAGTATTAACAACTTACTTCAAAACGATTAATCACTTCACATGTCTAATTATAATTTGATAATTTGAAAAGTAAATAAAATTCAGTATTATTAAATTCAGATATTCAAAATTTGTTTTGTTTTTTAATTTTTATTATTATTAGCATAATCAACAGATAGCAGCCTAAAGTAAATTTTGCTGTGATTGAATAATCTGGCATTTGTCTTAACAGTGGTCAAGACCATTGTTTGGTTTTGACATCACTGTCAAGCTTAACATCGATTGGTGGAACAGAATTTCCCTAATACCACTCAGTGACACTGTTGTTAAAGTAACATCACAATAGTGGAACTGGCCATAAGAGTAAGATGATACAATGGGTGATGACTAGCTGTACATATGTTAAAAGTATGCACTCTTCATGCAAGTGGTGATAATTTTTCAGGTTTATTTGGGCTTTATTTTATATAATTTGTTGTAAATAAGTATTTTTCAATATAGTATAATTTCTAAATTTGTCATATTACTGTCTATGGAAGCAAATTTATTATTTTGAAATTCAAATCTTAATGGATCAATCATTAAAAACTGAAATAAAGACAGGGTGATTCATATTGAATGGGACAAAAAGAATAGCATAGTACAAATTCTGCAGTAAATTTATTTAGCTGAAACAAATTAATTCTGAAACTACAATTATACGAGTTTTATCTGGCAACAGCAAAAATTCTTCCAGTTACAAAATTGCCACTACAGGTAGCTAGGAGAAAGCGTTCATCACCGTCATTATAAAAATGGCACCATCCATGCAGAAGAAAAGCGTTTTGTGTTTTGGAATATGCCAAAACATCTTCGTTTATTGTCGTTCAAAGACATTTTCGCACGAAATTTGGTAAAGAACCACTGCATCGTCACAACATTGAACAGTGGGTGAAGCAGTTTCAGGATATGGGCTACTTATGTAAGAAAACAGCTCAGGACAAACACCCACCAAACCCGGAGTGGTTAAAAAAAATTTGTGAAACATTTTTATGAAGTCCTGAAAAATCAACACGCCATGTGAGTACAGAACTGAATGTGCCTCAAACAATGGTGTGGCGTGTAATGGAGATGTCTACAATTCAACACACACATTCCAGATGGTACAGGCTTTAAAACCTTCCGACAAACCATTGCGTATAAGATTTCTGTGTGAATTTGCAAAATAAGCTGGAGGTGGATGGTTTCGCGAACAGACTTGTGTTTACAGATGAAGCCACCTGCCATAATTTATGATTTTGGGGCATGGAAAATCCACATAGAATAATGGAACATCAGCACGATTCTCCAAAGCTTAACGTTTTCTGTGCCATAACCAACAGTTGTGTTTTTGGTCCTTTTTTCTTCTTGGAAAAATTGATTGACAGGTTCATTTACCTTGATTTGCTCTCAGAGTGGTTGTTCCCTCAGTTAGAGGAAGCGGTTCTCGGTTTCATTCTGCAGCAAGACTGTGCTCCACCACATTGGCATAACAACTTATGTCAATACGTGAACGATCATCTACCCATTGCTGGATTGGCCGTGCTGGGTCAAATGATATGCCATTGCTTTCTTGGCCGCCCAGATCCCCAGATCTAACTCCTTGCGATTTTTTCCTATAGGGTTTTGTTAAAGACAGTCTTCGTGCATCCACTTCCCCAGGACTTACAGCAACTAAAGGAGTGGATAACTGACATGTTGGACTCATTAATAGGGGATATTCTATCACGAGTGTGGCAAGAACTGGAATACCGCATAGACATTTGTCATGTCACTGGAGGGGCACACACAGAACATCTATAGAAACTTGAATAACTAGTTTCACTGTAAATTTGATTTATTAAAATAAATTAATTATAGGTATGCTTTACTTTTGTCCCATTCAATATGAATCACCCTGTAATTTAAGATTATTATTCAAACAAACTTTACAATACTTATTCAAGTTGCTACAATATACAAAATTTTGAAATTTTTTTTTTGTTTGAAATTTATGATTTCTTTGATACATCAAAATAAAAGATCCAAAATAATACTATTAGTAGTCCTGTATGCTAACTGATACTGTCAGTGATTGCTATTATTAACCATGCTGCAAAAAACTGCCATGGCTATAACCATTATATCAATATATTGTCCATCTGCATATTGTATGTTTTATACAGTGCTACCCAAATATAACACTGTCGTTTATATCACGGGTCTTTCATTCCCCTTTTTTTCTGAAGAGATTCTCAGAAAAATATAATACAACACATAATTGATGTCCATCTGCCTTTCTGAATGTATTTTTTATAGATGCCTAATCAAAAGAAATTAAAATGTATGATAAACGGCTGCAATAGTACAAACACACCCTAAAAAACACCGACAGTTCATAAAATGTCTAATTATGGATATGATTTCTTCAGACTTAATTCAATCTTCAGTGAATCAATGTGGATAAAGACTAATATTTACCAATGCAAAAAATAATGAAATAATATTAAAATTACGAAAACATGAATCAACTGCTGTATCCTTCTGTACAGATTCTTCTTGTCCGGGTTCACCAGAAAGTAATTCAAGAGATACCTTAGATGTGTGTCTACCTGATATGCCTCTACTTATAGTCATACTTTTGGATCTTTCCAGACAAGTAATCCTGGTAATAAAATTTTGATTTCTGCATCATCTATCAGTTCCCAACCTCCTATTAAATCGCCTCAACCTTCATGCAGCAAATCACAAAGACCTCCGACTCCAGGCAAATCTAAGTTCTATCACACCCAGAAAGACAATATACTCCAGAACCGATATTAGGTACAAACTTGAAAAAGCTGGACTCTATACAATCATTAAAGAAACAATAGAAGAACTGAAAGAACTTCGAATAAGTCTTCATCAAACTGAAGGACCTAATTTAACACCAAAGACAAAACAGTACTACAATAATTTGAGAAAAATAGTATATTTCCTGGTTGGAGACGTAAGTATCATAAATTACAATTATATTTTCAATAGCCCAAAAATCGGAGAATGTTACGAAAAACTATTTTGCGGAATAAAAGGTCATTCAATAATTGCATGGATAACAGGCTTAAAACAATTTAGTAAATTTTTATATGCGAAATTAATAATACGTGAAAGTACTTTTAATGCGTTAGGAATTACTTTAATCATTTAAATAGAAGATCTTTGAGTTAGTTGAGATCAAAAAATATCAATAGAATAAAATATTTAGGTATTTCAGAAACATCTTCAACATTTTTTCTTTGGATGAAAGAAATAGAAAAATTAATAACACCCACTTTAAATAACGCCATTCCTGTTTCATTTGATAAAATAAGTATTCATATGTTATATATTCGGATTAATATTACGTTTAGGACATAGGCCACAGGATGTTACCAATTTCACTATAGAGGAATTTAAAAAAAAGGACAAATATAATACCTTTTTTGTAAGTAATATCAAATCGCAAGAACAGGAAGTAAGCAAGCTGTGATAGCATTCATTTTTAAAACAAACAATGTGACACTTAAAATAGAGCCTTGAGGTACACCTTTCTCCTGTATGTGGGGAGTAGATAAAAGAACTGATTCGGACCTGGGCCCTAGTCTCGAGTTTTACGTGTTGCAACTCAAGGTCCGCTCGAACTCGTACACGTTTTAACAGCATGGTAATTTGGTAGTCTCGAATTCATAATGCTGCACGTACATGTTTAACGAGAGGAAGTTTGTAATGCGTCATCACTACACATACCGATCCAAATGATGCGAAATTTTTAGTCGTGATCAGTGTTCGCGGATATAACTCAATAGCCAATCACATAACAAATACACGTGGAAAAATCAAAACTTACGTTTTACTACTAACTCTGCCCACCATGTGTTGATACATTTAACTTAACACCAAATAAAATGGATAAACCGAATAAAAATTTAGGAGAAAGGAGCAAAAAGACAATGGTAATATTCATTGAAGACAATGTACCTATGTATACAGGAAAATTGACCAAAAAATTTACCAAGCAAAAATCTAAGGAATTATGGACAGAATTAACTAATTAATTATTAACTTCCTAAAATTTCTAAAAAGTTAATGCACTGAATTTATTCATAATATTCTTTTAATATTTTTAATTTATTATACAATATGTGAACTCTTTGATGATGATATTTTTCTGGATATTTTAGGGTAGAATATTCTATATATGAAAATTCTGCTTATCTTCATATTGTTTTGCGCCAAAGCGGCTTAATAATTAATAAAATTTAGTTAAGTGATAAAAGGGAAAAGCTTACGCAAAACAGATGAAAGATAAAGACCAACAGGATCCGAAAACAACTTCAACTCCAAAGAAACCTCCACCGCACACAAACAGCATTGGAAAAGCCGCGGCGGACACCAGGGTGGCCGCGTCTTTAAAAAATCAGAGAAACATTGGAAAAATTATACCGACAGAAAGATAAATAACATCAGTTTTAAACAATACATTATCAATTTCTTATTTGTAACAAATTATTTCTTTAATGATATCATTAAGAGTGAGTTTACGTCAGTATAAATATAATAAACGAGTAATATTTATTATTAGGATTTAGCAATTCATTGTTAAGTTTCCAATTGATATATAACAAATAATAATGGTGTTATCTGAATAGATATCTTAAAATTTTTTACAGCATGAAAAAAGAAAATAAAAATATGTACTGTTTTAAATTAAACTGAAATTTTTCTAATAAATAAATTTTAACGTAATATGTGTTTGCATTGATTTCTTTATTAAGAGTTCAAAACATTTTGCGGAAATTTTTACTTAATTTTATGAAATAAAATTAAATACAATTTAAATATTTAATTAATGATTTCGTTACTAAAAATAACTAGTTAATTATATCAAATAGCCTGAATCCCTTGTACATTAATTTGCTTAAACGAATAAATAAATAATTGAAAATAATAATAATGTTTGTTGAAATTTATATAAAGAAGTCAAAATTCACTGGGTTTTGAAGGTAATATAGACCAAGAATCGCTTATGGGTAAACTAGATACAAATGGTCATATGGTATCAGTGAAATATACTCTAGAACCGCATTTATATATATTTTTTAATCTTTAATATATTGACGTGTTCTATTTTTTCATTATTAATTATTTTTTATTATTTGTTGTCAAGTCGCTGCTAGCGACAATGATTTTCACACAACAGTATAGTCTGCATAGCTCATAGTAAATCACTTCTGTTGGATAGTTCTCACAGAATTGACTAAACTATTATAAAAGGTCCTTGATATTTCTGTCCAAAAGAAAAATAATCAGTTACTTAAATTTAGTAGTATGTTCTTAATATGAGCCGTTTATTTTGAAAGTGAGACAAGTCCATTTTTCAAAAAATGAAGATAATGATAATCATAGATAAAACTTAATATGATATTTTCATCTGTAAACAATTTATAGTCAAAAATTTCAGATTCCCTAATATTTGGGAGATGGAAATTTTAGCTATTAACAGTATTGTAAATATGTTTATTTTGAAAATGGTGCAAGTCCATCTTAGGTTGAAATTATTTTTAACCGAATATATTAGGGCAGAATTTAGCTCCGGTTGTTGTATGGTGAAACCAATGCGGTGTTTTTACATCATGTCTGAAACGTAGGATGTCTATCTATCTATCTATCCTTGATATTGGTAATTGATAATTGTATAATATTTCATAAATAATAATAAAGTATATCATAATTTTAATGTTTCGATAGTAATTTTATTTCCAACACCGGCAAATTTTAGTAATATTGGCAACACTGCGAAAAACTGTAAATTTATTGTATAATATTCGATTTCTATTATCAGCTTGCAAGTCAGTCCTAATTCAGTTTCTAATAAATACTCGACAAAGTGTTGTATTAGGACCGGTGCACAAAACCCCTTAACAATTTCACTCTTATTTGAAAATTAATAACGGTTTGTGGTTTATTTTATAAAAAAATGGCTCAGTACGACTACAACGGAAATTATAACTCTGATGCATCTGCAAGTGAATTTGGTAGGTAACAAAAAAAAAACAAAAGTTTTTAAATATTTATTTTATTTCACTTTTTATCAAATGAATAAATATTTATATAAAATTGAATATTATTTTGTTTTTATTATTAAAAAAAAGGCTGATACAACTGAAATATTATCCCTTTAATTAACGATTACAATAAATCATTAATTCTGAAAGTGAGGCAAGTCTCAATAAAACTTTATATTTTTGTATTTTGGGGTATTAGATAATGTAAGTTTATTATCCAATAGTGTTTATAGTACTGGCTTTAAAAAATAAATAGTCTATTAGTACTTACCAATATTTTTAAATTTTTTGAAATGCAAACCTTTAAATATCTCGCAATAACAAAAAATGGACTTGCGTGGATTTCAAAATAAACGGCTCATATATAAAAATTATATATAAATTGTTATTTTAGGAAATGAAATATCAAAGTATTGAAATGATATTAAAATATACGTGTTTTATAATCACTAGACGAAATTTTTTATTCTGTTATATTATTTGACGCAATACCTATCTATTTAATAATATTTTTGAACTATAGTTTGATCAACAAAACCAACCTAACTTTCTGCACTGCCATCTATGAATAAACAACGCAACTAAAAATTATTATCCTGCATTTAATATGGAAACTTAACATAGGATCTCGACGCAAGTTTTGGAGTGGCAAAAAAGAGATTATCGTTCCACCAGGCTAATTAACCCCCAGTATCTAAGTTCTTACCAGGTAAAAAGTCACAAAATTATTATGAACATTTTTGCATGTATAATAATAGAAGACACCTTGACACTAATTCGGGGAATAGAGATTAGCACGGAGTTAAGAAAGAAAATTCTCACTGCTGAGTCCGAGACATGATGGCCATGATCTTTTCACAGGTGCCATAAAAAAGTACTTTCTCCGATAAATATCAACAAGATCAAACTGGATAATCATCTTCCCATTTTTCCATCAGGCAGCTCAAACGCCCACATTCTATTTCCCTAATTCGAAGGTAAGAACAGCTGTCTAGTAAGACCTAGAGCGATGTTAAATTGGAGGACATTATAGCATTATCACCAATCCCTGAAATTTGATTGTTTATATTTGATCTAACAAAAACTATTATAGGCTTTAAATATGAACAGACGATAGTACTCATTACCATTATTACCGATCCTATATAGGTTTTAATAATTTTAACCTTAAAAATATCACTCTGCAGTCAAAACAGATGATTTTATCACCTTCGCACTTCATTTACGCACATTAGAAAAGCTGAAATATTCTATTATAATAGAATTATTGAAAATATTCTGAGAAATTATTTAATCATCATCATAAAAATTTTCAAAAAATAGAAGAAAAATCATATGAAAGCAGAATTACACCGAATAAAATGTAGATAATTCGAGGTTTTAATTTTAAAACTACATAAACCTTGATTTATAAAAGTACAACTTTCGTACTGTTACACACGGCTTACATGAATTTCTACGCATTTAGAAAAGCTTCTGTAAATTGAACAAAAGAAATCATTTGAGTGTCTGCCACTGTAAATGTTAGGTGAAGTGACAACAAATACACAAAAGGAGGTATACTGTCCTTTGATAAGAAATGACAACAGGATTCATCTCTTACGGCCGTATTCACCAAACAGGATCGAGCTCGAGATCAACTACGATCCTGTAGTTTCGTATTCACCAGGATTGGACACAAAACTTGATCCCGATCTTGATCCAACAGTTTGTTCGGATTGAAGTAAGGATCGGGATCGACTCATGTGCAGTTTTGTCAGTTTTAAAGAATAATATTTCTAATAGTACTTCTTTTTCAAATATAGTAAATATTTGTCGATTTGTTTCCATGGTAAGAATACACAACATTTAACACCTATAATCTGATAAGTTTCTGAAGTACTGCAGTTTCAGCATGACATCATTAGCACGTGATATTTTAAACCAATAATATGACTGTTTACTAACAGTAGGAGATCGTCTCCCGGATCAGCTAATTCGCATTCGGTGAATACCGACAGAATCTCGATCCAGCTTTCAACTCGATCTCAGATTCTGTGATCGAGGATTAGACACTATCTCGATCCTGTTTGGTGAATACGGCCGTTAATGGATTAAATGTGATTCAGCAGGAAAAGCTGCAGAGTATGATAACATTTATCTCTTCCTGTCAGAAATTTATACAAATGCTACAAAACGTTCCATCAGAAACTGGTCGAATTCTTTGAAAATTACTGGACAGCGAATGGAGTGACAAAGAGGGGACTCTATCGTTGTACCAGGGTTAATTAACCCCCAGTATCTAAGTTCATACCAAGTAAAAAGCCACAAAATTATTATGAACATCTTTGCAGATAAAATGAGTGCTGATTCATCACAATAACACGCGCCCTCATACAGCTACTCGTACTCAGGATAATTTAACAATTTCGTTGGAAAGTGCTACAGCTTCCACCTTACAGCCCAGACTTAGCCCCAAGCGATTAGTGGACCAAACAGATGATTTTTCATCTGTTTGGTCCACTAAATCATCATCTTGGAGGCAAAAAATTTGCAGATGACGACGACGTTCAACATGAAGTCCTACTGTGGATGAGACAGCAACCCAAAGAATTTTATGCAGCTGGAATTGGGGCTCTGATAAAACGATGGAATGTGCATCAACGTTGCTGGAGATTATGTAGAAAAATAAAAATAGTTTCCAATGGTAAATTGTTCATGGTAAATTATTTTATTATTATTTTTTGTGACTTACTTAATGACTTTCCCTCGTATAAATGATATGTTTGAGAATTTACTGAGAAATTAACACTTTGTTTTTATGTTCTAGTAGTCATTCTGAAAGTAGTTCGGAAACAATTTCTGAAACTAATTCAGATTCAATTTCTGAAGAATTGGTTCAGGCAAGACCATCAAAAACCTCAAAACAAAAAGAACCTGGTTAACAAGTTTTGAAGAGGGGTGTGAGAGGCGGCACCAAGAAATGATGATGCTGCAAAGGCAATTTCTTGAAGCCAGAAAAGAAAGTGACAGAAAACATCATCAGTTGATGGAAAATATAGTGTCACTTTTACAAAAAACATAATTTAATAATTATGAATTACCCTTTTATTATTACTGTATTAAAAAATAAAATAAAATTAGTGTGTTTATAAAAAATTTCATTATTTTATTTTCCACAAAGCAACTTAGAATGTAATACTGGTAAAGATGAAGAAAGAATTTTATGCTTTCATTACAATACAAAAATATATAAAATTTGATTTTAACATTGCTTCCCCCATATTCTACAATTCCATCGTCATAAGTTGATGTCTTTTGGAAATGCCAATTTTTGTGTACTTATTATTAGTTTCATTAATAAATTCTGGAATTGCTTCAGAGCCTTCTGCTATCAATGTTTCAAAACAGTTCTCGTAGTCACCACTGTTACAGTTGTATAGACAGCTTTCCTGGCACATAAAACTGTAGTTTTGGAAGGTAGAAAATCATCCTAACAATCCGTCGCCAATTTAGTGACGGGAACGAAATATGTGGACTAGGGACGAGGGTGAGATCAGCCGGGTCGACGGGGAGAGAGTTGTTTACGGAGAGGGAGAGTCGCTCGGTAATGCGCTCGGTGCTTTGTGCGGAGCTGATTTTTTTTTTGGCATTCTGATACTTTCGCGGCAGTTAGAGAACAGACGAGTGGAGAAAAAGCAAAACAAGCAAAACAAAATGGTCCATACACTTGACGTCGGGACACAGTGCAGAAAACGTTTAATTTTGGGGAATCTCTTTGGTGTTCTACAAGTTCATGAGGATGTTCTGACTCCAGATATGAACATTATGGGTATTTACCTTCCCACTCAGATAAAAAGTTGATTCATCACTGAACATCACACGATCAAGAAAGTCATCTTCCCGCTCAAACACTTCACTTGCAAAGTTAAAACGTACACCATAGTCATCTGGCTTTAAAGCATGTATCAGCTGTAACTGGTGTGGTACTGGTTTTAAGAAAACTGTAAACGTTTTTTCTTAAAACCTTCCAAACTGTCGTCTTTGGCAACTGAAGTTCAAGACTTGATTTCCGAACAGATTTCTTAGGACTACGAAGGTAAGATGCTCTGACACAGTCCACATCCTCTACAGATACTTTAGGTCATCCCGTGCTTTTCCCTTTACAAACACATCCGGTCATTGCGAACTGCCTATACCAGGGTCAGCAAACTGCGGCTCTTTGGGTACTTTAGAGCCACATGTAGCTCTGAAGTAAAATTGAAGATGAAAATAAAACTATCATAATTTCATTTATAAAATTTTTAAATAATTTTATTCACATAATGGTGATCATTTGTTTTATAGATTTCGCAAAACTTTGTGGCACTAAAATGTGTGAAGCGTGACGTCAGGGAGAAGAAAATGAGTAAGGAGAGGTTATACAGAGGGAATGGAGAGTTGATTGAACACGTGATAAGCAGGGAGTCAACCAAAGTGACTAATAATGCTAATAAATGAGTGCACGGGTGCCCAACATTGGCCAGTATCATCAAGGATGTTTTGAGTAGTATCGATGACCAATAGAGACCATGGCAGAGTCAAAAGACAACGAGCTTTGCCAAGTAGAGAGTGCCATGTAAAAATATATTTATGGCTCTCGAATAATTTTTAAATTGTTGTGAGGAATAGATTTAGCTCTTTGGTCTCAAAAGTTTGCCGACCCCTGGCCTATACCATCGGCGGATGGTTTTGCCACATGGGAGATCACAATTAAACTTTAAATGAAACAAATAATCCTAATCTAGCCAAACTTCCCCCAGCAGTTTATTTTAGAATTAACTGCCAAATTAATAATTATTTTTAAATTATGCTACGGTGCCACCATCTGTCGGATTAATAATTAATAATTTAAATTTAGGCTAAGGTGGCACCATCTATTATTTAATAATTGAAGTTTAATTTTTACTAAATTCCCGAAATTAAAAATTTGCCTTGGCCTGGAATCGAACCAGGGATTTTGGGTTACTGTCCCGACACCTTACCAGCTACACTACCAAGGCACCGGCAGATTTTCAATTTCGAGATGTATATAATTTATAGAGAATATCGGACTTACGCCGACACCACCGCTCCCGGACGGGCTATACCTAGCCACGTATTATCGGACTTACGCGACACCAGCGCTCCCGGACAGGCTAGACCTAGCCACGGGCCCTCTATGGCAAATCCAGGCAGACAGACTTGGCTCAAGTCAGATAACTAACTTATAGTTAACCAAGTCAGATAACTTAGTTATCTGACTTGAGCCAAATCTGTCTGCCCGGATTTGCCATAGAGGGCCTGTGGCTAGGTCTAGCCCGTCCGGGAGTGCTGGTGTCGGCGTAAGTCCGATAATTCCTAAATTATATACATCCCGAAATTGAAAATCTGCCAGTGCCTTGGTAATCTAGCTGGTAAGGCGTCGGGACGGTAACCCGAAGTCCCTGGTATGATCCAGGCCAAGGCAAATTTTTAATTTCGGGAAATTAGTAAAAATTAAAGTTCAATTATTAAATAATAGATGGTGGCACCGTAGCGTAATTTAAAAATAATTATTAATTTTGGCAGTTAATTTTAAAATAAACCGCTGGGGGAAGTTTGGCTAGATTAGGATTATTTGAATCGCGTAAATCCCCTAGTTAAGTGGATTTTGATTATTTAAATGAAACGCACGTTGAACTGAAATTACAGATTCACTCTTAGCAAAATTGCAGAACACAAAATGCTTTACACTCAGGAGTTGCCATTTTGCTTACGTGGTGCTGCAAGCAAAAAAACAACAAAGCAGTACTCGCTCATGCGCTTATCTAAAATTGTTTGAGTTACTCTTTAATTGTGACCTTGAACCAACACTCTACAACTCTTACAGTTGATACTATTAAAATTTATAACTGGGACATTCTTTTGTGAACACCCTGTATAATAAATGATTAAATGAAAAAGTTACCAAATAGTATCAATTCTAATACTAGAAAGAAAGCATTCTAGAAATGTAACTCCAACTTATTAGCATTATGCCTATGGGTTTCTGATTTCAGTTAACAATTTTCAGGAACATTATATGAGCACATTATGAATTTCAGGAAGACATTGCTTTTGTACTTTGTCAGTAATACTATAGTGTTTTCATTATTTAATATATCAACATATTTGATGTTTTAATAGCAGTCAATATATTTGCTATTGTAATTTTCTTTATAGATTGAAAAAGTCAAACATACTGCATACTAATTATTGGCTGTTATATTTACTGAAATCTTTCTGCATCATATTTGTAATAGAAATGGTCAATTTATATACTTTTGACTTTCATGGAGTAAATTTAATATCAATTATAGACCAACTTTTGAAATTCAGATTAATTCCACCAAATCTTAGCATGAATTCTAATTTTTTATGTTATTTCTTGCTATTTAATAAATTAAATAAAAATTTTTAATTGAAATTCATTTAAATAATCGTTGAGAGACAAAAAGAGTATTTTTTTTTATGTATAATATTCTAATTCACACTTACTAATGTTCAAAAATTACACTACCTTTAAATGATAAATTCTTTTTTCTAGCACTTAGGTAGGATATAAACGTCTTTATTATAGTTATTGTACAGTCACAGAAATGTTTTTGGTCTATCCAACCCTCATCAGCTGTATTTATACATATACATATATTATGTAGACCTTAATAACAGTTTGTTATTACTGTTATTAAGGTCTACATAATATATGTATATGTATAGATACAGCTGATGAGGGTCGGATAGACCAAAAACATTTCTGTGACTGTACAATAACTATAATAAAGATGTTTACATCCTACCTAAGTGCTAGAAAAAAGAATTTAATTCACACTTATTATAAAATATTATTTTTTTATGTTGAATTTTATCTTTTTTGTTGTATTGTGAACTTTTCACTGTAAAATATTAATTAGTCTTTCCAAATTTCATTTATATTAGATAATCTAATAAACTTGATGTTATCAATTGTTGAATACAGTGGTACCTCGGATCACGAACGTCTCGGTTCACAAACAAATCGGTCTACGAACACCATTTGCAAACAAATTTTGCTTCACTTTACGAACGATGCTTCGGTTCACGAACACACACGCACGGAGTGCATGGAACGCACGTGACTCGCGGCGCACAAAACCCTGCGCACAGCCTCGCCCCCAGCAGCAATCCAGTTCGCCCAGCTCATATGGGTACAGTAAAGTTCCAACAAGTGTTGATATTTTAGTTTTTTTCTTTATTTAATTAAATTTATCCCTTATTATGGCTCCCAAAAAAGTTAAAAGTATTAGTGAAAGTGGTGTTAAACATGCTTTCTTCTAATATTACTGTTATATTTATTTCCTTTCAGTATTATTTCCACACATAAAGCCATAACGTTAAAAATTTTTTCTAGGACAAAAAACGTATTATTTGGATTTACATTAATTGCAATGGGAAAAATTGATTCGGATTACGAACTTTTCGGATCACGATCACGAACAGGGTCAAGGAACGGATTGTGTTCGTGAACCGAGGTATCACTGTATTTCCAGTTTAAGAAGAAAATTATTTGATTAAAGTTTATAAAATTTCTTCCTCATTTAACAAATAACAGCAAAATACTTTAATTTAGAAAAGTCAATTCATAACTTTTCCCTTACATATTTTTGAACAAAAATTATTTAATTTATTTTAGAATAAAATATAAGTATAGTATTTGATAATGGTTTGGTTTCTGCTATTTTTTAATTTCTAAACTTTCATTAAGGCTAGAATGAAAAGCTTATAAACTATCCAAAATTATAGTTTCAAAATAGACAATTTTTTGAAAAATATATCATAAGTTGTTTATTCCTATAAGAGGAATAATGTTATTTACATTAAATATATAACAATTATTTAAATTTTTATATAAATAATTGTTTTATATCTAATAACAATTTAATAATCTTTATAATCTGCCATATAAATTTGCATATAAATCAAAGAATTTTTCCTAGAAAAAATTTTGAATAAGGAAGTTGACTTATACATGGGGCAGAAAAAAAGTGAGAAAATTTTTTGAAGAAAGTAATATTCATTGATTCAGTCACAACAAGTTTCCATTGTGCCTTCTTACCAGCTATACAATTATCAATATTTGTTCCTAAGAAAAGTCATTATCTTACTAATTCTTTTGATATTTTGTTAAAAATATATGAATGTGTATGAATGTTCATAATTTAGTCATTTTTTAGATATTTAAATATTGGATACTGATTAAATATGATCGAAAAGACATAAATTTAATGCATTAAACCCTTTTTGTGCTATTAGCATATCCTATGATAGCAGCACAATCTGCCATATTTATTTCTAAAAAAATTATCTATTTCTTCTCAATTCTATTATTAAAAATATGTGGATGTGGATGATTGCTTATATTTAAATACAGTTAAACATATTAATTTATTGAGCTCTTCACAAAAAAGATCAGAAATATGTAGACAAATCTTTTTTAGCTACTGCTATCATGTATCATCGGTTAATATTAAATGGAAATGTAACAATCTATATACTGATCTTTCTGATCAACAGTTTGTGCATTTTCTGATACTTTTGATCATTTAGAAAATGCAAGATGCTTACCAGCTGATTTCAGATATAAGATTTGTGCTCCTGGCAATCTTATGTGCTGTCGGTTTTCCTCTTTTGTCAGTTGCAACAAAATTTTTGTGGTGTTTTAATTCTGATTTTTTATTGTTTAAACTTTGTTAAATATTTTTATTTAGATTGGAAATGATGGAAATTTTTTATATTTGATATTTTCTGTTGAACAAACACTTCAATAAAATTATATTATAAAGAAAAAGGACTGGACATGTTCCTACACAATTATATCCTGCTCTCTATCAAGTCTTCTCTTAGTGTTGCATTGCAATGTTTCAATGGTATAAGTCTAGAATTTCATTATAGTGGCCTTGCTTATTTCAGTAGTGAACTGGATTTGGAAAATTTTTTAAATTATAAAAGAAATTATATATGTTTTTCAATGAATGGAAATGAATATATTATTGTTATATTATTCTAATAATACTTGAAATAATTGCAGACACTTTACACTGCCAAATGTTACAAACTAAATGAACAACAACTCAAAGGCAGGAAAATATATTAACAACAGTTTATTACAGGGTAGTAGCGCTTTCGATTACATAATCCTCATCAGCTACCATAAACATAACGAGTTAAATAACTGTTCTATAGAACACCAAACATTCTGAAGATTTAAAGACGTTGCTCTGGCAACAAAAGTTCAAACATTTTACACAAAAGGCAGATAAAATAAATAATATGAATATGGTATACAAAAATTTCAACAAAACGTCAAGATTATACAATAAAAATAAGCAATAAACAATTCACATTAATAATGTAAGGTACTACATACATAACAGAGTAATCTAAAAAATTTAACAAGAATTATTAATGTTCATTAATATTATTACACCATCTCCACAAGTTGTTTATCAGCTATGATAAACAACGTGTGGAGATGGTGTAATAATATTAATCACGTTGTTTATCAGCTATGATAAACAACGTGTGGAGATGGTGTAATAATATTAATCACGTTGTTTATCAGCTATGATAAACAACGTGTGGAGATGGTGTAATAACGTGTGGCTTTTTGAGGGAGACACGGCACGCTCCCTCAAAAAGCGCATTACGGAACATAAGAAAGATTTAGCGAATAAAGCCTCTAGTACAGCCTTAGCACAGCATGCACTGGCTTCGGATATAGTAGTACGTTTGAACGACACTAAACTGTTACGGAAAGAACATGACCCCATCAGAGGGAGAATCGCAGAGACTTTATCGATCTTTACTAACCACAGCATGAACAATGAACCAATTAATAAACTGGAACCAGCTATGATAAACAATGTGTGGAGATGGTGTAATAATATTAATAAACATTAATAATTCTTGTTAAATTTTTTAGATTACTCTGTTATGTATGTAGTACCTTAGATTATTAATGTGAATTGTTTATTGCTTATTTTTATTGTATAATCTCGACATTTTGTTGAAATTTTTGTATACCATATTCATATGATTTATTTTATCCGCATTTTTTGTAAAATGTTTGAACTTTTGTTGCCATAGCAACGTCTTTAAATCTTCAGAATGTTTGGCATTCTATAGAACAGTTGTTTAACTCGTTATGTTTATGGTAGCTGATGAGGATTATGTAATCGAAAGCGCTACTACCCTGTAATAAACTATTGTTAATATATTTTCCTGCCTTTGAGCTGTTGTTCATTTAGTTAATACTGGAAAGTTGGGAGATTGGTTTTTACATGAGTTTTAAATTTTTTCTGATTGAAACCTTGAAATCAGAGACCCAGCTTATACACAGATTTGCTTATACAAAAATTTCTGAATTTTATTATAATTATTAAGTTAAAATAAAAATGGAATCTTTCACAATATTTATAATGTAATTACAAAAGTTTTGTTTTACATCATCATTTTAAAAATTTATTTTTAATTTTATTATTGTAAAAAACAAAGTTGGTAGGTGAATATATTATGTAAACTCATGTATAAACTAAAAAATTTTGAAAAAGAGGAAAGATTTTCTTATACATAGGACAGTCAAAAATTGAAAAATTTTTCTTAAGATCATAAGAATTTCTTGTTCAGTTGTACTATGTTCCCACTACTATTTGGTGCCAGCTATGCAATCTGCCATATTTATTCCTAATAAAGATCATTATCTTTTTGATTTTTTTTTTTTTGTAGAAAATATGTTATATAAGATTAAAAATAAGTTAATATTTTTGTAGATATTTAAATATTGGACACTGCACAAATATAATTGAAAATACAGGTGCTTCCCTACTTATGATCATTCAACTTATGATAATCTGATATTATGATTGCCCTTATAATATTTTGAACTTGGCTATTTTCTTAGCATATTAGCTAGAAATACTTTTTTATTTTATTAAAAATTTATTGTTAGTGGATGGCTACATAATAAAATAATCACTTACAGTTTTGGAGTATTTGTTTTTCATTGTTTACTATTACTACTATCAGAAGGTACAATGGATTATGTTTTGATAACCCCACTGTATCTCCTGATAGTAGTAGTAATAAACAATGAAAAACAAAAAACTTAAATCTTACTGCTTTCTTAGGTGTTTACTTATATTCAAAAATTATTTCTAAGCATTTTCAAGCCGACCAAGATAACTTTTAAAAACTTTTTAATAAGAGAAACATTTTCGGCATTTACAAGCCATCCTCAACTCTTAAAGTAAATTTAAATTTATTGTAAGAGTTGAGGATGGCTTGTAAATGCTAAAAACGTTTCTCTTATTAAAAATTGTTTAAAAGTTATCTTGGTCTGCTTGAAAGTGCTTAGAAATAATTTTTGAATATAAATGAAAAACAAATACCGTAAGTGATTATTTTATTATGTATCCATCGGCTAACAGTAAATTTTTAATAAAATAAAAAATTATTTCTAGCTAATATGCTAAAAAAATAGCAAAGTTCAAAATATTGTAAGGACAATAATGAACTGACTATAGAGCAAGACCAAATCTAAATTATATAATGCAGAGGTGCAAACAGCATTATCAAAATGGATGAAGCAAGCTTGTAATAGTAACTTGCCAACCCAATATTATTAGCATATTTTTCAATCCTTAATGTACTATTACAACACAACATTGGTAGATAACAACTACAAGTATTCCGTAAACCATCACAGCCAAACTTCTTCTGGTGGACAAAGTCTATATTAAATTTTTCTATGATTATTTTTGAATTAAAGTTATAGTGCCACCATCTGTTGAGTTAATAATTAATTAATTAAATTTAGAATTTAGAACTAAGGTGGCGCCATCTAGTAATTAATGATTATACTATAATTTCTACATTAATTTTCCTGAAATAAAATTTTGCCACTGCACTGGACTCAAACCAGGATCTTTGGGATAGCGCCCCAATGCCTTAACCGATTAGACCACGGCGACCTAAGGCAGAATTCCATTTCGGGAAGCTTATATATTACTATGGAGAGTGTTCATAACTTCTGCTATACTGGAAGATAACAAAAACAATCAAATATAGCACTGTTTAGCACAGCAAACAAGAATTAAACGGAAACGTTTTCAATCCGTTCTAGGACCATCTTCAGCTGTTAGACTTTAAAACCACAGATAAATAAATATGCATCATGTGATATGAGCGTTAAGCCATTTCCAGGCAGAGGAGAGCGCTTCCGGTTCCTGCATGTTGACGATAATTTCAGATTTTTCTTGGTGTTGAATTTGTAGAGCTTCGGCAAAATAACCTTTGTTGCGGTGATTGACGTGTTGTATAATTTTGGCGTCGTGCCAATGGATGTTGATGTTATGTTCTAAAGCACGTATAGATAAAGCTGTGGTGGTTGTGCCTTTTAATATACTGTCTTTATGTTCCTTTAACCTTTGGGATTAGTCACGACTAGTGAAGCCGAAGTAGTTTTCATTTCTATTGAGATCGATGTTATGGAACGGAATGATGTAGAGCTGGGATTTCTTAGAGGGTTGATGGGGTGCTTATCGTTGCGTAGGAGATAAAAAATATCATTAAATTTTTTATAGGCTATTTTAAAGTTAGTAATGCTTTCCATGTCATGTTTAAGCTTCATTAGTGGAGGAGCTTGGTGCCAGGTGCAGTATACAGAGAACTGTGTTGGTTGTTTAGCGGATGTTATTACTATGGAGACTTTATTATCAGATGAGGCCAAAACTAGCTGTGTTGGTTTACATAATTTGAAATGGTTAATCCCTGATTAGTGTTGATTTGAGTATACAAGTATTCCGTTTTTACAAAGGTTATTGGGATCTTAAAAACTATTCATTAAGTGAAACTTCATAAATCTATAACTCATTTCCATTAATTTTTGGATACCAGAAAGTTACCACCATTTTACCTAATGATAAAATATTTCAAAAGCATTAATATAAATATGTATACTATATATAATACAATAATTCACAACATATATTAGCTATTTAATGTATTAAGAAAATATCCAAGAAAAGCATTCCTGTGAATAATCGATTGATGATGATATAGTTTCTTCACAAAACAAAAAAGTGGTATAGATTTAAGTTCATTAAATCAAAAATTCATAAATTGAGGGTTTATAAATCAAGGGATATCTATAGTAGGAAGAAAATCTGTTCTTAATGTGGAGTGTGGTAAGAAGAAAATCTTGTCAAAGCAAATGCTTTGACCAAGTTTTCTTACCGCACTCAATCAATAATTATTGTGATTTTTTTTTTTTTTAAATAATTTTTTCTTCATTTCTACTTACACTAATTGATACTTAGTTTAGACCCATTTAGTAAATTTTACTAAAAATTATTCTGTATAGAAAATTTTTTAAAATCAAAAATAATTATAATTAAAATATAGGCAGTCCCTGACTTGTGTGAGTGGATTATTCTGCAAAATCTTACACAAATCAAAAGATAAATATGTCAGATCATACATTATACAGTACTAGTAGATCATAAAGATTTAACATTAAAAGTACATGTGCTTCTTGAATTACAAAAATTCATTATTATGAATGTGAAATTTCATTTTCAAATTTCACAAAATTTCAAAAATTCTTCAATAATTTGAAACAATATGATAGTAGAATATTCTAAAGAACAGTTGATAAACATATTACAACAGTATTTGAAAGTGGCAGTGATTACACCAAAAAATCCACATTTTATAATCTGAACTTTTTATTCAAATCTGTGAAAAGAAACTTCTAATTAGGCCAGTTATGAAATATAGTACAAACATAGTACATAAAGTTATTTCAATACTTTTAGGGGTCAAATAATGACAACATCTGAGTTATGAACAAAACTTACAAATTTATGTTTGTAACATAAGCACACAGTGTACATGGCAAAGCAGTCCTTTACCATTTAAGAGGATCTGGCTACAATTCAAAGTCCTGCACTTTGTTTTTTCAGAAGGAATTAGTTTGTTAATTAAAAGTAACCTTATATATGTTGGATCTACAAAAGTCAGGGATTGCCTGTACATATAGAATTTATATTTTGTAATTCATTTTCCTAAATTGATTATCTTATACTTTCCTAATGCAATCAATTGTGTCAAAAATTTCTTAAATTATATTAGCTTAATATCAAAATTAGTAAATATTCAATGATGATATAAACCAGGAGTCAAAAAACTTTTTTGTAAAGGGCCAAATAGTAAATATTTTAATTTCCATGGGCCAAGGAGTACACTCTATATTTCTGTAGCTAAGCATACTTAAATAACAAGTGCAAGAAGAATAACAATGCACATGATACTATATACGCTGCCTAATTGTAACTGCGACTGCATGGAGTAACAGCAAAGGCCACCAAGAGCATGCAATGAGAAGCCACAGGAGTGCCACAGGTCTTTCTTGAAACTTCGCAGTTTGGCTGTCAGCCGTTATAGCAGGTACATTGAAATTTTAAAAAATTTGAAATTGTAAAATCCATTGGCTTGGGCTGTACAAAAAGAGGCGATGGGCCGGGTTTGGCCTACTGGCTGTAATTTGCCAACCCCTGATATAAACTATTGGTTTATTTTTTTCCTTTATATTATTAGATTTCTGTATAAATAAATATATAGTTAAAAAACTATAATAGATATTAATTCTGGATAAATTTGCAGCTGTATATTTTATTATAATACTATTAATGGATATTTGACTTTCTGGAATTTGTGATTTATTGTAATGAATTTTAAAAAATAAATCAATTTTTCCCTTAGATAAAGTAAGAGAATCCAGTGGATCTGTCTTAATTCATTGTTTAGCTGGGATTTCAAGATCACCTACTATAGCAATTGCATATGTAATGCATCATTTACATATGAACTCTGATGATGCTTACAGGTAAGAATATGTGTAGATTTAATTTAAAATGAAAACTCTCTAATAGAATAACTAAAATAAAAATTCTTTAATTGAAAGATTCTTGAAAATTTTCTCTATATCTTTATTTAAAATAAAGATATAGAGAAAATTTTCAAGAATCTTTCTATTAAATACCATCATAATAAGGGTTGAAAGTCTTTAGTATTTTATAGTCTATTGACTCTCTGTGTTCAACATATTTTTAAAATTCATTGTCAATCCCTCAACTCACCAACCTACATGCCTTGGAGTTTTGAAGTTAAGATTAATGGATATTTTAATTGATGCTCTAATTACTAATAAATGTTCTAATTAGTGTGTCCCAAACTTTTTGTATCCATGTATCCCTTTTAAAATTATAGCCATCCAGTAGACAAATAATAATAATTAGTTTTTTCTATGCACTTTGGAGAATTTAGATTCAATTCCAACACACACCTCCAGTTTCTCAGCAGGGGTCTGGAACTGACCATTGAATTGCTATCCTCCATCCTTCCAGTTGACCCCATCATGGATATTGGCCAGTCTGCAATGGGTTCTAAAAGTAGCTGCAATAATATCCATTAATGTGATTCAGCTTTGTATTTCAAACAAAGCAAGCCATGTTTTCTATGAATGTAATAAAATACCATTTTTATTTAATTCAAATGTTTTTATCTTATACTTTCTTTGTTTTGTTGATGATGAAACATTCACTACCATTTCAGACAGTCCTGACTTACGTAGATCTGTATTTACATAGAGATTTCTAGATTTATAGGAAAAATATACTGATCTAAGCAGATAATGGAGAGATATAAGAATTTTCTCCTAATTTCTTCATTTATGATATGTACCTGTATTTTATGGGATTATTAGGTTAGTTTTAGTTAACAAGCTGAGTTCACTCACAGATTCTTTCTGAAACACTGGAGGTCTGGGACTTGCAATTGAGTCTGGATTCTTCAAGATGATAAGTGACTGATTTAACATATGACTTATGGTCTTATTCTTTAACTTGTTAAAGGTTTTTGACATGTATACATGTCATGGAAGTAGAATAAAAAACGATAGAAAACATTATAAAAAAAATCAATTCTGATTTACTCAGTGCAGCAATTGCAGATTGGTGTTTTTGCATTTATTGGTTGAAAATATATGCTTCTGATGGTGGTTCCTAAATTTTTCAATTGCTGAAATTTTTTTTTAAATAACATTTTAAAGTTAGGTAATTTGAATAGATTATACTAGTAGAATTTGGATTATTTTTTATCAAATCATATCAATTCTGTATTCTATTCTATTTTTTTTTTATTAATCTTATTTTAGTTTTTGAGATGTGAGAATTTTATTTTTGAAATTTTAAGTGAAACATGGAAATTTGTAAGGTGAGCTCTGAAATTTGTAAAACTGAAAAATATTGTATTGCAAATACGAAAATTTTGGTTAATTCTATTAAAATAAACAATGTTGTTACTTGTTTGTTTATTTATTACTTTATTTTTGCCAATAATTAAGTAAAATACAAGAAAATTTTAATATAAACACCCTTGGCAATTTAAAGTGGTATGGCATTTTATTACTTTATGGTGGCCATTCATTTCATAGGAAATTGTGGCCAAGCCTACCTTACTGTGTTGCATGTGTATTTGGTGTGGTATGTCAATAAAGCATATGCAGACCAATTTAAAATGAAGTAGAAAATGTTATAGCTAAATGTAAAAAAGTGGACAATTTTCATATATGTTGGGTTTTTGGATATAAATTTGAAAATTTATAAAAAATTAAAATAAAAATTATTGAAATGAAGGGGAAAAATGTCAATAAGTATATTTTATTTTAAAAAATGACAATATTTTAATAAATTTATGTTATTTTTGATTAATTATATGATGTAACTTAATGAAAATTTGCACAACACTTCATTTTTTATCAATAATTTTTTAGAATATGATCTGATTTTCTTTATGGTCATAAAGCTTGCTGCTATCAAAAAATAACAAATGTCTCATTGGATAGCTAAGATTTCATACAAAAAATCATGTTTTCTCCGATCTCATATAAGGAATGAAAAGTTGTGAAAGAAATAAAATTCGAACAAAAATTTTTACATTGTTAAAATGAGAATAAAAAACATAATAAATTGTAAAATTTTCAATGTAAATTAAGCAAGATTTCACAATATTAATGTTTTACATATTAATTATAGTCTGTTCCACTTTGAGATGGCAGTGACGTCTTGAGTGAAGCAGTTATAGTTCATCCGCGAGAAGAAATATTGATCAAAATACTTTCATGTATAAAGTTTCAAAGTCTCATTGCAATTGTAATTTGTATTTTTATCTTGATATTATAAAAAATCTGAGGCTAGAAAAAGAATAAATAAAAAAATAGAAAATCTCATAATCGAGAATATTTGTATTTGATTGTTTATAACCTTACTTTTTACTTTCACTATCTACTTTACTATAATCTATGGATTAATCGAACAGCTCTTTAAGTGAAAAATAAACTCTTTATCTTTATTTCCAAAGACCTTTTGGCTTAATTAAGCCATCCTCAGCAGTTCTTTATACTAACAAGAACAAATCATTAGAATATCTTGATTTGTTCTTGCTAGTATAAAGAACCGCTGAGGGTGACTTAATTAAGCCAAAAGGTCTTCGGAAATAAAGATAAAAGTTTATTTTTCACTTAATAGAACTGTTTGATCAATCCATAGATTCGCATTCGAGATTATTCTAAAAGTAAGATGGCATCTTGTTCTTACGTGAAGAATAATGAGAGGAAGATTCTTCATAATTAAGTGAAGCAGATTATACTTAATGTTCATGGCAGATTGGTAGAACTGAATCCAGATAAATCAACAATTTACATCATAGATTTGGTTGGTAATGGAATTAACTGGCATGTCGATAAGGATTGTTTACAAAATCAGGAAGGAAATGAAAGCACAGTATCGATACCAAACAAGTACAGTAAGACCCCATTTAACGCAGGGGGATACGTTCCAAAGAAACCAAGCACTAAACGAAACAGCGTTAAACAAGGTCATATTAACACACAAATAATGGGAATAGGCAAAACAGGATAGTGAATAAAAAATATACGTGCCATTTTTTTTAATT
This sequence comes from Olivierus martensii, assembly GCA_000484575.1. NCBI lineage: Eukaryota > Metazoa > Arthropoda > Arachnida > Scorpiones > Buthidae > Olivierus > Olivierus martensii. Next base: position 47,951 of record AYEL01084065.1, read on the forward strand.
TTATTTTATAACATATTATTACTGTTGTATTATTTTAATTATAGACAATTTTTATCAGTAATATCGATTTTTATTTGTAGATCATTCATGAAATCAAAAATATTCCAGCAAATAATTTATGTTTGTGATGAGGAAGCTTATTCCTCATTTGACACTTTTTATTTTTTCATTAAAAAGTCATCCAACGTCATTTGCCTTTCCCTCTTTCATTCAGCAAGCAATTGTCGATAGCAACATCGCATCCATGACACTTTGTCTTGCTTTTGTATTTCTATCAAAATTTGGATCACTTTGTATAAACTTATCCATAATTTTTGTAATAGTGGTTAAATTTGTTTTGAGAAAATCCATTGCAAGTTCCTTTTACTTCTCATCTTCAGAAAGGCTAACTTCCTTGTCTTCGTGCGATTTCGGATTTATGTGAGTATAATGGTTTGAAAAATCGCGCCAAAGTGAATCAATAAAAACATAGAATTAAAAAAAAACACATTATATCGAAATAGTGTTAAACAGAGCAGCATTAAGCGGGGTCTTACTGTATTTGAAACAAAAAGTCATGAAACATAGTTTAAGTAGATATGAAGATTTTACTAAATTTGTCATTCACATGAAAGCATATCACTATTTTTTCTATGATGAATTCTCCATCATGAGTTGTTTACTGATAGACAAATGCCAACAATGTCTTATCGGCAATATTATCAAGAACAACACTTTTGATATTCATACGAAGCATATCAACATAATTCTGTGTTAATCAAAAATTTTCCATAAACGTTAAGTATAACCTTCATTGACCAAAATCGCCCTTTTGATAAAAAGAATTAGGCAAATTGTGTTAGATGATATTCTGTCAAATTTTTGACAGTTCATACATAGTGCTGGAAGAATTAAAGCAATTCCTAAGTATTAATAAAAATAATGAAACTAAAAGTACATAATCTTATTTTTATTATAACTTTTAACATGAATGCATGAAAATTTTCATTTTAATAAATAATAATAAATGGTAAAACACTAATAAAATTAAAAATTTTTATAAAGTGTATTTAGAAAAATGTCAGGGGCATGATAGACTTCAGATTTATTTATTATGCTATTGAAATTTATGATGATATAGCTTAGAATAAAATTGGCAGGGAAAAATACAACTAATGCCACTGGTGGGAAAAAAACGACCCAATAGATGTATGTTTATGTACAGTCGGTTCCATAAAGTTTTGTACCTACCTCGTAGGAGCTAAGCTCACCGGAAGTTGATCAATTGTAAAGTCAGGTACTTATACTGAGATTCAAGGCAGTTTCAAATGGACTTGTCTGTTGTGACTGAGAATAGGGAGGGAAGTATACGTGCGGGATGTGCTCGTCACGTGCTCTAAACTGACAAGAATAAGCGATAGAGACTGATAGCAGCATCGGTAGAGCGTCTGCCTACTGTTCCGAGGAGCCGAGTTCGAATCTTGTTTGGAGAAACATTTTTTTTTTTTCTTTGGTCAACATATTAGTTTGTGTTTAAATTTTAAACAATGCAATTAAAATATAAACGGTTTAAACATTTTCCAGACAAATGTGCAATATGGTGATGTGTTCATCTGAGGTTCTAAAAGATGCTTTAAAATTTAAAAAATAAATTTTCTGACTTCGCTTTATTTTATATTTTAAGTTTGAATAAACTAGATACTACATAATAATTTCTTTTTTACATTTATTAAACTCCGGTATTTGCTAAAATCTTTTAATATTTTCTAATATTGATAGGTTTAAACATCTTTCGGAAAAACAAAACATAAAAGCATTTAAGAAATTCCATATAACTGCGTCATTAGCTATCAGCATTTTTTTAAGAATTACTATCGAGTATTGGTCTCTTTATCCACCCTTTTATCCGATAAGCTAGTATTATCTAGCTACGCTGTGTTCTACAATGGACAAAATTCACGTGACGTCGTAGTCACGTGTTTTAGTGAAAACATTGTAGTTTGCCTAAGTTTAAACGAAAAGGATTATAACTAATTCGTGCTAGTTTATTTACTATATTTAAGAAAAAAAGCAAAATATAATTTTATTATCATTTCTAATAGCATTAAGTAATTTCATTTTTAAAGTTACCGGTACTATTTACTCTAATATTATAATTTATATAAGCCTTGAATTTTTATTATATATTTTATGGATATCGCTTCCAGATATATGTAGTTCATTACATTATAAGGATTTTAAAATTTTCAATTTAAATCGTATTTATTGTTAAATATATAAGAAACTGCATTTTTACAGAAAATAATAGAAAGTATGAATAAAATTATTGATCAAATCAGGCATTCCAATTTGTTATTTTCTGATGATGATTAAGTTAACTGGTGAGAAAATTTAGTGATATAATAAAGTAATTTTGTTCTATTAAACATTTGATCTTCATTAATAGTATGAATACAATATATATTATTCATATTATTAACAATCATAAACCAAATTTTCCATTAATAATGAACAATAAGCTAAATATCTTTCTACTGTATTATAAGGTTACCGAAATTTCCTAGCTAGGTAAAATATGATCCAAATAAACCCAAATATAATTCAAAATTGCTATGAACTTCAAATGTGCAGAAATAAATATATTACAATTGATGTTTAACTCATAGCCCACAGTTACCCAACTGTGAGATTGTTCAGACTAAACCAAAATAAAATGCCATTATTAGAAACCAGAATGTTTTCTGTAAATGGTGTAAACTACATGAAAATAATTTCCATATGTAGATACTCTTCAAGTATATAATTAGCTATTATCTACAGCTTTTGGCATTATTACCGTAAATAACATAAACTTCAAATACACCGAAAACGTATGTTTCAGGATTATGACTTTGATACACCTCTTTGTCACTCTTGTTTTATTCAATAGCGAGTGGTATAACAACTTATCTCTTGATTGCGCATGTAATATTAGTGATAATATGCACCATTTTTGTTTCATTAATAACAAAATAGATTAGTTCATTATTAAAAAAACAAAAATTCCTTACAGAACATCCAAAGTCATCTTGCAGACAAAAAAATTAACACGTGCAATTAAAATTACCCACCCCCGTTGCTACGACAACAGTTAATGGAATCATCCGATACTCGGAGAGTTCGAATGATTTGCCTGAACTGATGAATCACATTGCTTTGAACTATTGGAAGGAAGCCGAACACTTTCCGCTTAGGTACAAAACTTTATGGAACCGACTGTATAAGTTATAAAAGTAAGCGCAAATCTGATGTCCAAAATTAGTTGCCAAATAATCATCCCATAATGTAAAATGAATCAAAATTACAGACAATGCACAATTAGATGTGATTAAGAAATTGTGTTATTTAAAGCAAGAAAATACCATTCTGACTTAATGAAAAAAATTTTTTCTTCTAAATAAGAGAGATTTTATTTTTTTATTAGAAATATAGAATTTCTTGGTCGTTCTATAGAATTTATTAGCCATTTTTATAAAATTTATTGTTTATTTCATAAATTAATAATTTATATATTTTCTTTGTGTGTTAATAAATTTGTTGTTCTCTAATTTATTTAATATATTTATTTTTATCATAATTTCTTATAATGAGAGCGTATTCCTTCATGAGCCCCCTATGATTGGTAGACCTGTCTCTACCACACATTGTGCATCTCTGATTGTTATGTCACCGTCTATAATTTTACATTAATTGTAAATTATTCAATTAATGAATGAATTCATTAAAATATTCTCACCACAATATTCTTCAGCTTCTTCAAATTCATCTATAGAGTTATCCAAATTACAATAAATACCATCAGCTAATTTCCTAGGACTACTTGATTGACTTGCTGCTTCTCCTTCATTTGATAACTGACTACAAAGTGAATTTATATCTTCATTAAGAGATGTCTCAGAATCACTCAATGACTCATCTAATACAGAAATAACATTTTCTGCAAGAGATTCATTAGAACCACCATAAGTATCACAGTATTCTTGTTGTTCTATGGTTTCTAAAGATGCAAATACTGGAGTATGAAGAAAATCTTCCTAATAATGAAAATAATAATAAGCATTTTTAAATTGATGGTGGTAATATTATTATTATTATTATTATTATTATTATTATTGACAGAATGGTTGACATTAGAACGTACAAGAAAACAGTAAACAAAATGTTTATAATAATAGTAGTTTACTTTTCACTTTTCTTTTTAAATATAACTAATAAAAATTCAACAGCTCATTAAGTGAAAAACAACACAAAATTAAATTACGGTATTAAATTTAAATTTTGTGTTGTTTTTTCACTTAATGAGCTGTTGAATCTTTATTAGTGAACAAAATGGTTAGAGCCGAGGAAACCTTAGCTTTTCTTAAAGAATTTAAGCTTAATTCAGTCCTACTGATGTCTATTATAATAACTATATAAATAAAATTTGTGTCACATTATTTATCCATTCTGTGACTCAAATCATCCAATGTTGGACAAGTTGAATTGTAGCTTGAATGCAGTGTTTTCTAGCAAAACTCAACTTATTGAAGCTTTATTTTTTGGACCTTTCAACAAATTCACATAATTTTTGAAGGTATTGAAATATTATTCCATGTTATTTCCAGCATATTTACTCTGAAACCTTTAAACCAAAATTTATAAAATTGATTACACAGGCCTATAATGAAAAAACTTTTTTCAATATCTCACCTATTTCTAATGCAATTTTGGGTGCTGAATGAAAAAAACAACAATAAAAATATCATGCCATAAATAATTGCTCTATTTTATGATTTATCACCCAATTTAGTGACAACAACATTCTGGAAAAGTTGAGAAAATGCCAGATTTCCTGAAATTACTAAAAATTTCTACAAGACGATAAATATTGGGTCATCAAGCCACATCAGTTAGTTGTGAATTTAATTGTTATTCAGTGTGTAATACACTAATAGTCCAATGCAATTTGTTTCACTGATTTTTGTGTTTCATATCAGCAAATTGAAATGTTTTGAAAGTCTGTTGGAAAACTTTAACCCTTTTCTATATCTTTTTTAGTAAAATTAAACAATAAATACAATTTTTCTTGCTGCATCTTTATCTCTTTTTTCTATTCTTTGTTAGGAATGCTGTTATATTTTAGAATGAGGAGACCAGTAGCAGCCAAAAAAAAGGTCTATATAGGTACAATCTAGGAAGAAACTCCAACAAGAAATGTGTGTGCACATCCCTAGAGATGTTTAAGAAATTTTAAGAGGTGCATACTATTTTTTTTACTAATAAATAGGAGCACATTTATATCTCTTGAGAGGCACAAACAGATTTAGGAGCTTCAAACTTAATAAATTAAATAAGATGATAAAAAATACTGCAGTATCAAAATTTTATATATATACAGGCTCATGAGCCAAGGAAGCCATGAACAACTAAAGCTCTCATTTAAAAAATTATGTTTAAAAGTAAATATTGTAACTAAATAAATTATGGAAAAACACATTTATTAACATATGAAGAAATTCACAAATTATAAATTTATACACAGTACAAAATTTATAAAAACAAATAATAAAGTCTATAGAAATAGCAAACAAAATACTTCTTATACTTCTAATACTGTAAAATATTTTTCATTTAGGTAACCAAAAACAATTTTTATTAATTTTAACTGGCATTTATCCTGCTTTGTATAATGCAAGTATTTTAATCACACTTAAATAATGCAGCATTATCATGGGTATAATTTTTGCACTAATAATACAAAAATCCCTAGAAAAACACTGAATCAGGGATGATGGATAGGGGCCCATCAACCACATTTGTATATGGACCCACTCAGTTCTCAGTTCTTAGTATACCATTCCTTATATGTATATATATATATACATATACATATACAGTGAAACCTATTAAAATGACTGCCTTGATACAATGACCACCTGGCTAAAGAGAAGAAATTTCAAAAGCTGATTTGCTTCCCATAGAATGTAATGCTATTTTTGTTCCATACAGTGATCACCTGTCTAATATGTATATTGACCACTCACTTAGTTAGTTTTAAGAAATTTTAACCTGCTCTCTCTCACTCCAAAATACACATCTATTTTAACTTTCAACACAGTTTCTTTCTAAACGATTTTTAAGAACTGAAAATTATACAAATAGTTTTATAACAAAGCTATGGCACTTCAAAATTAATAGTTGTTTAGCTAAAATGAAAACTGATTATATAAAATTTGAATAGTTTGCAATCTTCTTGTGAATAGTAAGATTGATGAAAATTAATTACATAAGATCACTGTCATAAATATTTTGAATACTATTCTTCTCAAATGACTAACATTTCATATTTGTGACAAGATATCTTAAAGATACTGTATTTTGAATTTTAATGTGGCGATCATCTTGTAACGAGAAAATATAACATCCTGAAAATAAACAAACATATGCCTTGGATAATAATTGGATAAAATTTAAATGATCTGCAATCTTGAGATATCTTAATGATGTCAAACGAAATGAATATATACATAGCCAATTTCTTGTAAAATGGTCTTATAAAATGATTTTAAATTAAGTTTATATAATCCTAATAAATTTTATAAGATCTGAAACTAGTCATAAAATGTTTTATTGAATACTTCATATTAATGCAATTACTGCTGACTTTGATAATATTTTTTTAATTAAAATAATGTATAATTTAAACTTCTCTCTTAACCAAAGTGAAGTAGTGACTTATTCATGGAATATTTCATATTTCAAACGAAAAATGCATTTATGGTACAAAGATATTTCAGATACTTTCTTTCTTTTAGTGTTGTAATAATTAATATTAATCAGACAAAAATTAGTTAGGAAATACATTTAATTAATGATAATCCCCTACATTTCATAAAAATATATATATGATTTTATATTAAATATTTACAGAAAAATACTGAAATGTTTCATTTTTAAACATTTTCTTTTTTTTACAAATTGAAACTTCAATAGAAGGATACGTATATTTACAGCACTACAAAGTAAAAAAGAAATTTGTTTTTTTACAGGTGCTATAAATATTTGTACCATTCGATTAAACAATAAAATATAATATATTTTTTTACTTTTTTTAAACAAAATTCTCTTCAGAAAATTACCTAAATGCATTTCATATACTGCATTGCATACATTATAAAAATAAACATAGTGCTAATTCATTGAATACAAATTGTCATTAAAATGTCGTAGCAAAGAGCGTATTAATCTAACTTCTATCTAATCTGACATCTTCGCACGATTAAGTTAACCTGTTCGTTTCATCTGACTTTTTTTCCCTTTCTTAATTTGCAGTTGGTGACATCCTTCGGTACGTAATGATGCAAGAATAATTCTTTCTACATTCACAACACGCTTAACCGATGAACAAATATATGTTTATATTCCGAAAAGTCACACTACAAAAAAAACATGATTGGCACAACCGCCTCTACGTTCAGTAAAAGAACTGGTTATTTACAAAACTTTTTAAGAAGAAGCATAAGTAATCTTAAAGTTCGATCAGTTATTTCTTCTTTTTGGATGCTTCGTTATCACGAGCCAACTCTACGATTTTTTGTCCTTTGAAAGATCCGTCGTAATTTCCAAGCCATGGATATTTTAAGGGGCATTCGGTGCAAGTTTCCATGTAACGAATCTCGTTGACGTAACCGGCACTGAATGGCAGAGCACACGTGGTGGGTAAATTGCATGCCGGTTCTCTTGTTTCACACTGCCAAGGAACGTAATTGGCCAGTTGCGAATTGGGAGTAGGATTTCTCATCCACAGAAGAGCTTGTTGCATAGTAACAAACCAAGCATCTTTATACTTACTCAATATCGCATCTATGAACTTGTTTAATGCTTTAATCTTTACTCGCTCGTTAAACCAATTGACGTGGAAATATAATCCAAAAGGTGCCCGATTGGTGGTGTAATGACGCAAGAAATTTTCCATCAGGAAATCGTATATAATGTTGTCGTCGTCCGAAAACACGCACTGATCTGCCAAAACGCAAGTACCACCCGTTCCATCTTCGCTATGTAAAGTGTTTAGAGGCATTTCCCATATGCCCGGAAATGCCTGAGTCGGACAAGTCCCGGATAAACATCTATGAGGGATCTTATAGTCAAAGGTATATGGCCAAATAGGAGTTGAACTCATGGGTGCAGCCAGAGAGCTGTCGTATACGAAACCGTAATCGTAGATCATGTTCAACATAACATTACCTCCTGGTTTTAAGTAAGGTGCTCTAACTCCTAAGAGCGAATCACGGGATACGTTACCAAATTTATGAAGAATCTCTCTCATTCCGACCATTTCTTCGGTCCAGTTTTCGAGAGAAGCTTTTGTCCACCAACTTTCTGGACCACGATGGCTAAAATAAATTAAAATGCTTAACATACGTATAATCTGTATAAAAATTGCCTTTAGTATAATAAAATACTCACCTAACTGAATGAATTGCAATTTCATGTCCGAGTGAGTAGAATTTCTGCACGTGAAAATAACTGCTATACTCGTGAGAAACAAAAAATGTGGCTCTTATTGGACATCCATTAGGATTCTTTCTAGTTTCGTTCAAAGCCGATCGATAGTTATCGTAAGTTAAGCCATTAATTGCTCCATCGAAAGTCATAAAAATCATCTGTGGCGTTTCGGAAGGATCTAGATCACCTGGTATTCTTGTTCCGTCAGAACTGCAGAAACAATCGGGCAAATTGCATTGAGAAGGATCACACTTTTGGGCTGCTAAGGGATCTGGTGTTGGAGGTTCCGTAGTTGCTAAAAATATTTTCCACAATTAAGAAAAATATAAAATAATTATCAGTAGTTGATTTATCAATTATCGATAAGACTAACAGGAAGAAGAGAGAGAGAAGAACGCTATCGTTACGATCGAATCCATGTTCCAAATAAAGAATTAATCTCATCTATAGAAAATTAGGTGAACAGTTGAGAATATTGACAGATCATTTATCAGAAAGAATAGAACAATCTTGTTTTATTCCAATTAATACTAGTTTAGGAAGTTTTCCTTTCTTGGGATAAAAAAAAAGTTTTGTATGGACATGATTCCAGACATGAAGAAACTGTATTTTTGACAATTACAGTACATCAAATAACAGACTTATAATCCTGATAAAATGTTTCTATTTTTGCTTAATCTTTCTTATTGCTTTTTGTTCGTTCTTCGCGTATTTCGTTATTATGTATTATTAAAAATTTTTACTAATTCAGCAAAACAACAAAATGATTGTAACCCAAATGTAAAAGTCGACCATTGTTACGGTTATTGAACTCTGTCCAAGATTCGTTGAACCGAATAAAATTTGGTTGAACGAACAAAGTTGATTAACTTCTAATATTTTGCTTTTGTAAAACAGTAATTTTTTCTAATTTCGCAATAAAATATGGAATTTAATCTTATTATTATTATTATTTTAATTATAATAAATATAAACTTAATCTCACATAGGCATGATGTTTTCAATATTGCATATATCATAAATAGCAAAATTTATTAATTAATTTAATTATAATTTTGTTTTTTGTTCCGGTGCTTACATATATTTTATTTCTTTTATTTCAGTTTCTACTTCAATAATTGTGACCTTGTCTGAAAGAAATTCGTTCCATTGATCTGCTAAGTAGAATTACAGTAAATTAAGTCTCGCATGTGAAAGGAAATTAAAAAGGGGGGAAAAGAAATTGTTTCGAATTAACATTTTCTCAAGACTAATGTAATGATCGATAATGCTATTTTAATGAATGATAATTTCGCAACAATTTTGTTGTTACAACTCAATAGCAACGATTTCTTTGCAATGTAACAGCTAAATAATATGACGAACGCCCCAAAATAGGAAAGGCTATTGTTGGGTTTAACTATTTTAAAACATCCATTATATTGATTGAGCCAATAATGATTTAATTCTTCTGATTAAGTCGTTATCGAACGAACATTTTATTTGTTCGCTTCGTGGAGACGTGAAGCGAACAAATAAATTTATGAAAGGATTAACGATAATAAAATAAATTGTCGTTAATCCTTTCCTTCGATATTATTAGTGGAATTATTTTATGTAAATAAGCGCTGTTCATTAAAAGTGATTAGTATAAAGATATGATTTAATGCTACTTTAATTCTTCGACTGAGCTTTTTCGCATCTGTACCTATATAGCATATACATAATGACAAAAATACTGCATCCTTATTCTCAGCATTAATTTTCTCCATTTTTTGCATCAGTTTATGGATTTCCTGAACTTTTCAATTTTAATATATTTAATTCCGAAATTGTTCTGTAATTATTATTGATTACTATTGACAATAAACATTGTTAAATTTTGTTGTGCAATAATCATCGATGTATAGGCAATAATATATGTAGAAAATGCGATCGCAATGCATCTGGTACATTATTTTATTGAAAAAAATGTGTGCTTAATTTATCAATTATATTAATGATTAGCAATTGTACCAATATGTTATTACAGCAATCTATTAGGTCATCCCAAAAGTAATGTTTTTTTTGGTGCTGTACTTGTTCAAACATGTCTCAACTTGTCTAAACATGAATTTTTACAGCTTTCACAACCTAAAGATTAGTATTCCATTAGAATTTTTGATAAAATAGTCTGCTAAACCAGTATATTAAAAAGCAAATAATATACTACTGTATATGTACTTTTTTAGAGTATTTTAAGTTTGACTATGTTAAATACACACATACAGGTTAGTATTAATTGTAATACAGTATATGCTTGCTATAAGACTTTGTTCGTCAGAAGATGATGTGCTATATGTCATCATTATTGCTTGACTACAAGTTGATGATTTTTAATTAATATAAATTTGCAGCTTAATCTGTTCTTTTCTTTTGGGGGAAGGGGAAGGGTCACTATCCTGTATAGTGAACCTATGAAAAGTGAGCAGTCAGGTTGGTCCCAAAGAGTGGTCACTTTAACAGGTTTCACTGTAGTTAAAAGTGAATATTTTATCAGCAAAGGTTTTAATCCATAAGTTGTTACATGATACACAATTCTGATTCATTTATGAAAACAAAAAATTTAATACACATTTGAAATCAAAAATACATGTATCAAATTTTAATGAATGTTCATTATAATGTGTATCTACAAAATTAAAAAAAAAATGCATTTAAGTGTATATGTATCTTTATACAGTAATTTAATTTGACTATGTTGAATGTACATATACAAGTTAGTATTAATTGTAATACAGTATATGCTTGCTAAAAGACTTTGTTCGACATTTAAGGTGATATGTGCTATATGTCGTCATTATCGCCTGACTAAAAAATGATGATTTTAATTAATATAAATTTACAGTTTGGATTAATTTGTTTTTTTCTTTTGGGGGAAGGGGAGGGTGATTCTCCTGTATAGTGACCACTTGTGAAAAGTGACCAGTCAGGTCGGTTTTCACAACACTTTAACAGGTTTCAGTCAATAGAAATGAATACTTAACAGACTTGAAAAATGGTGGAGATTCAACCATGTGATTAGGGTTCTAATATTGAATTTGTGTTAGAGGTGCAAAGAAGATTGTGTCTCCACTTTCTTTTTCTTCTTCAAAGTTTTTTTGTGCTTGATGACGAGATCGTAAATACATCACCACTTCTTTGCAAATATCAACAAATCAACAATTCTCAGCAAACGAGATCTGTCGATGAATCCATGAAAAGATGAGAAATAATGCGGCTCCATTATAGACAAGTTGTGGCTTGGTGCAACACGAAGCAAGAGTTGCGATTTTTTCTTTTATCTTTGCTTCGCGCCGCCATACTTCGCATCGTTTGCAGTGTCTTTTAATTTTTTATAAAATTTTTCTCATTTTATATATAATTAATATTATATAGCTTTAAAACCCGATATACAAAATCATTTCTCTTCGTTAGTTCCTAAAATCCACTCATATATAAAATATCTAAAAATTCTTATTGATCTAGAAAATTATCAGCCATTATTTTGTTATCCATTATTTGTAAATATACTTCTCTTCTATCATCCTAATTTAATAATAATAATGTTTATTAAACAATTAGGGAGAATCCGCTGTAGATTAGGAGGTACAAAAACATAAAATAACTACAGTGAAACCTGTTAAAATGACCACTTTGGTACAGTGATCACTTGGCTAAAGGGACCAAATTTCAAAAGCTGGTTTGTTTCCCATAGGGTGTAATGCTATTTTTCTTCCATATAGTGACCACCTGCCTAATGTGTATATTGACTACTCACTTAGGTAGTTTTAAGAAATTTTAATCTGCTAAAGTGACCAAGAAGATTAACTTCAGGAAAGAATTACTGTATTTTGTAAAAAGTAACTAAGAAGATTAATTTCATGGAGGAATTACTGTATTTTCCTTAGAATTTTTTCAATTAGACAAGTAAAGTTTTTGAAGCACCCAAAAATTGACTTTGCTGTTAACCTGTCTCGCTTGAAATTTTATGCAGACCACCAAAATTTTTTCACGGACCATCGGTTGCCAACCACTGTGCTAAAGTAACCAAGACGATTAATTTCATGGAGGAATTACTGTATTTTTTTAGAATTTTTTTCCATTAGATAAAAATTCTAAGGATTAATATTCCATTAGAATTTTTCTGTTATGATAAAACAGTCTGTTAAACTAGTATATTAAAAAGTAAATATTACAATACTACTGTATATATACTTTTATACAATATTTTAATTTAAGTTTGACTATGTTAAATGTTTCAGAGAGAACATGCTAAGGGAGGCATTGTTCGATGAGGAAGGGATCCTCATAAACGGCATCATTAACCATCTCAAATATGCTGACAATGTCACTTTAATTGCTTATTCAAAATTGAAAACTTAATCAACAAGCTAAATCATATGTCAATAAAATACAGAATGGCAATAAACATGAAAAAATAAATATTGTAATTTTTCTGTTATGATAAAATAGCCTGTTAAACTGGTATATTAAAAAATAAATATTGTAATACTACTGTATATGTACCTTTATACAGTATTTCTCAATTAGAAATTTTGTTATGATAAAATAATCTTTTAAACCAGTATATTAAAAAGTAAATATTATAATACTACTGTACATGTTCTTTATACAATATTTTAATTTAAGTGTTAAATGCAATGTTAAATGCACATATACAGGTTAGTATTAATTGTAGCATAGTATATGCTTGCTATAAGACTTTGTTTGCCAGAAGGTGATATGTGCTATATGTCGTCATTATCGCTTGACTGCAAGTTGATTATTTTAATTAATTTAACTTTAACTATGTTAAATGCACATATACAGGTTAGTATTAATTGCATACAGTATATGTTTGCTATAAGACTTTGTTCATCAGAATGTAATATGTGCTATATATCATCATTATTGCTTGACTGCAAGTTGATGATTTTAATTAATATAAGTTTACAGTTTGGATTAATCTGTTCTTTTCTTTTGGGGAAGGGGGAAAGTCACTGTCTAGTATAGTGACCACCTGTAAAAAGTGACCAGTCAGGTCGGTTCCATAGGGTGGTCACTTTAACAAGTTTCACTGTATATATATATATTGAATTATTACTTAAAAATTTTTCCTATATTTATGTACATATATATATATATTATTTGTAACAAAAATATATAATAAGAAACTAAGAAAAAATTTTGTAAACCTATGCCATTCAATAATTGCTAACGAAAATTTTGAACTCCAACTCCATTGTTATTCCAAAATTATCATGCATTTGATAGTTTCAAGATGAAATCAAAAATACAGTAATATAAAATAAATTATATATCTAACTTATTATAAAAATTCTAAATTTTTGGACCCCTGAAAATTGAGCCCTAGATATGTATCAACTATAATTGCAATTTTTGCCATCTTCAGCTTCCATTCCAATAACAAAATATTACATCCAGAAATAAATAATTATAGCTGAAAATATTTTTATTAAATGAATTATTTTGCCTTTAAGTACTAAGTAAGTATTATGTTCAAATTCCTCTGTAATGCTTGTATCGGATCAAACTAATCATTTTGAAATTGTAATTACATATCTAATTTAATTTTATAAAAATTCTCAATTTTTGGGACCCCAAAAATTGGGCTATAATCTTGATAAGTGATTATAAATTTTTTTGTTTATATAATATTGCAATTTTTTCTATAAACTGTAATTTAAGAAATCTTGAGTATAGGACAGTCAAATAAATACCCTAAATATAAACTATTCACATTAATCTAGGAAGTTTCTACTAATGTAATGGCATCCTTATTTCTATATATCACATTCCATTTCAAAAGCAATACAATTCAAAAATAAACAATTTTAGGAAACCAAAAATATTAAATTATTCAAATATAAATGAATATAACTCTACAATACACAAACTGGTAAGAAAAATTGTGATAGCATATAATTAAGTACTTGCTTATCATAAACTAGAAGTATCACCATTTTACTAGTTAATGCAATAGAAAATCAGAAAAGTAGTGACTTTTAATTTGTATCACTTTTGAAATAAAGGTGTGTTGAGTCAATTTGATTTTATTTAGTTTTACAATTAAATTTACCTTATTAAAATTTCTGAAATTAAGGAACATTCTTAAAATATTAAATTTACAGCTGGCTTGCTGTAAATTTAATATTTAGTATTTAATAATTTAATTTTATCTTTACTGAAGTATAAATTATATCAATTTCTCAATACTTAATACTTTTTAAACATTTCCTATAAATTTATTTCAAAAATAAAAAATTTTTCCTATGGAATTCATTTCCATAGGAAAATTCTTCAAATAATTTGTGAATAGATAAAAAAAATATATAAAAATGCACACAAAAAACAAAGCTCTAAATTCTCCTGTTCAGAGCTTTGTTTTTTGTGTGAATTTTTGCGAGTGTAACAGGATCGCTTTAAAGTTCTTAAAAAATATATATATATTCTTTTATTTATGAATGATTCAAGAACAGTGGAGAACTGAAAATCCAGCAATCACATAACCATAAATTTGCACTGAAAATTTCTATATATATATATATATATGCCAGAAATGTTATAATAATACAAAAATAATAAACAAGCAGCATATTCATGCATATTTTTGTTATAGTAATAATAATAATATTAGTAGTAGTAGTAGTAGTAATAAAGGGAACTTTATCAGCTTTAGTATGGTGATTATCAATGATCTATCTATTCTTAATAGAATCATCCCATAAGAAATTCTATCTTATTACAAAAGACCTTATCTTTCTCAATGGAACAGAAAAAAGATCTTCTGGTGCAGGAAAATGCAAATAAAAGAGATCATATCTTAACCTAAAAAGTTCACATTCACAAAATATAGGTATTCCCCAACTTACACATATAATTGAGTTTTCACAAAACTCAAATTTTGCAGAGGTCAGAAAAATTATTTTTTAACAAAAATTATGAAGCAAAAATTATCAGTGCTAGTGGACTATTGTGATTGCACCTATATTCTATATCACATTATGGCACCATATCACTCTCTGACTAAAAGTGAAACAGCATTAAATGGGTATGATACTTAAGATATAGTAATATGATATTTAATATAAGTGACCAATAATATGATACTTAAGATCGACAAACAATATGCAAGACTAAATAAAATGTAATAATCATATGATCTTTTAAATGTTGTAAACCAACATGTTTTCAGACTTGTATTTTATAAACATAATAAATTTTTATGCTATATATCAGGGCTGCCCAACCTTTTTATGACCATGAGCTACTTTTTTCACTAGAGCGATATAGCGATCTACTGATATCCAGGGAATAAAAATACAAAAATAGTAATGTCATCTATATAATTCAAAATTTATTAAGTAAAATAAAGAATTCTTCATAACATGAAAATATGAAAATAACTACGAATACATAGACACATAAACACAAATTTTAATGCGATATTTGGTATCATATAGATTTTGCAATTGATTCAAAATTTGGATTATATGACGAAAGAGTTTTTATGAACATATTTTGTTTGTGGTGTAAGTTTGATATTAAATCTATAATTTTGCTCTGCGTATTTCGGAGTCTTTCGGATATTCATTTTCATAATTGGAGAGCATTGTTCAAAAATGTCTTTCAATATTTCCCTTTTTTGGAATAGCAAAAACTGAATTACATATTAGACAAGAGCATTTGCTATTAACCATGGAAAAAAAAAATGTTCCCATTCATCATGGCAATGATAAGCTTTTTCTTTTCTATGCTCATAATTATGACTAAAAAAAGAAAAAAATTTTAAATAATTGAAGAAGTTTAGTTTTTAATAAATTTATCCCTTTTAGTGCGAACAACACTATTTTATTGTTCGGACCAGAGTAGTGTAATAAAGAAAGAAAAGACATTTGAATCTGTAAATGTATTTGTCCAATAAACTTTTGCTTACTCATCAAAATAATCTTCATTTATTGTTTTTGAAATATTATTATATTCTACCGATTGATTTAATCTGCTATTACTTAAAAATGGTAAAAGACACAAAGAACAAAAACACTTAGCGATAATCTCACTTTTCTTGTTTCAATAAGAACACAGAGCATCTTTATTACGTATTGTAAAGTGGAAGTTGATTGGAAGATGGTCGGAGACTTGCAATCGACTAAAAAGCTTGTTGTGATCGACTAGTAGCTCGCAATCGACTGGTTGAGCAGTCCTGCTATATATCTCGAAAAACAAAAAAATTTGGAAATTTTTTTTTATGTAAGTTGGGATCTTATAAGGTCAGATATATGTAAGTCAGGGAATATCTGTATGTAAAAATAATTTTCTCTCTCCCAACATTATCTGCAAGTGGGGCTATCAACAATCCAAATTAAGTGGGGATATCTATTAAAATGACAGTGCCTTGTTAAGAAACATATAACAATTTTTATTTGATTTTAATACAATGCAAGCAACACTTCAGTTCTCTGTAATGAAGGACTTAAAATAAAAGCCTCTGCTTGCTTTAGTCCAGGAATGAACCTTCAATGAGGGAGATGCTGAGCTCTTAACCAAAACCCTAATAACCTACCCAAATACATCAAGTCAGATGTCCAGGGCAGACTCTGGTCCAATAAAGGAATGAGAAGCTCTTTCCTTAGCCAGCGTATCTGCAACCTCATTGTCCTTAACCCCTTTGTATACTGGCACCCAAACATGATGAACCCAATTTCTTAATAGCCAGGTTCACAATGAGATGATGGCATTTCCCCACAAATTTTGAGATAAAGCTGGAGCTATCAAATGTTTTTAATAGAGCTTGACTATATGATAGAATGTAAATATGTTTATTAGCATATCTCCTATCAAGATTGATTTTAATACACTCAGAAATACCATAGATTTCTGAATTTAAAGAGAGTGGAAAACTATTCAATGGAATGAGAATAAGACATCCTCATTTCCCTAAGCAAACCATTGCACCTACACCAGTAGAGCTTTAGAATAGTCTGTATAACAAATTAGTCCACTTTTGATACTATATACAAATCCACCATTCTACCTCTCCATGTTGGGAAAAACAATAATGAGGAGTCTGAAGAAGTTGAATCTAAGCACTGTATGATCTTTATCCACCTCAAGAATATGACTATGTGACTTGTCCCATTCAAAAGACAAATGCTTTACTTTGTAGGTCCAAGAAATTCTTATTTTGTAATAATAAAACATATAATAACACTCCTGAACACTAATCTCAATATATAAATGCAAGGGAGGAATGCTCAAGAGAACTTAAACAGTAACACTCTATGCAAACTTTATACAGGGGATTAAACCATTACCAATTAACCAAACGAATCTAGCATATTGCCATATTTATTAATGCATATTCAAATATTAGAAATTAAAAATTAGGTTATTCTAAAACAGGTATGCAAACTTTTCGGAGAAAGGGCCATATTGTTTTGCAATTTTATTCCTCATTTCCTCAATCTCCATAAAAGTCTTTAGGAACATAATACATCATTCATCCAATTAAGACAT
This sequence comes from Olivierus martensii, assembly GCA_000484575.1. Classification (NCBI taxonomy): domain Eukaryota; kingdom Metazoa; phylum Arthropoda; class Arachnida; order Scorpiones; family Buthidae; genus Olivierus; species Olivierus martensii. The sequence continues at coordinate 65,993 of AYEL01084065.1, forward strand.
GGAGTTGACAAAATGAACTCCTGCTCTTTTATGCAATAATAAGAGCATATAATTTGCCACAAATGTTAGTCATGGACATTAGCTGAATTTTTACCAGTTGTGCTAAACATGTGTAATGTTTTTGCTTGCTTTACAATTTCTTAAATTAGATGTAAACATTGATGCTTTTAATAATTATATTCTACAATTATAAAATTTATTTTGTGCATTACATGAAGTTATTGAATTAAAGCTTTATGCTTAAAAATATAATTCTCAAATATTTGAACAAATTTTGGAAATTTTTTATAGAAGAGATCTAAAAATTGATATTTATAAATATCTATTTATAATAATAAAAATTCAATATGTAGTAATGTATTTGTATAGGTAAAATTTTAAATTTTATTTGAAAATTTCATGTATTAGTATATAAAGAATTTTTATAAAAGTAAATTTTAGAATTTCTAAATTCTTAAATCACTTGGGATAAAAAAAAAAAACTGGTATAAATGAAGTTTTTTTATAGAACTATACTTTATCTCAAAATATTCTATTAAAATAAACTATAGTTAATTTAAATATATTTGAAAAACTATCACTTCATTACTTATCCATGTAGCTGAGTCTATTATGTATAATTTGATAGGTGATAGATTTGATTAGCTGTGCTAATCAAAAATTAAGTTTTGATATGTAATTAGTTGAAAAATTTACAGCCAACAAATGAAATCTATAATTTTGGCTAAGAAAAGTAATTTTAAGCATAGCTCTTAAATGTTTAGTATTCTTTAAATATGTATCTAATCAGTAGAAGAGATTCTAATTTTATTATAGTATTTAATTTCAGATCACACAATTCATTTTGATCCTTTCCTATTACTCAAATTTATATTCACTTCTGTGTATTGCCATATTTATTAATGCATATTCAAATATTAATTAAAAATTAGGTTATTCTAAAACAGGTATGCAAACTTTTCGGAGAAAGGGCCATATTGCATCAATGAAATATAGCCTAGGGCTGTACTTTCCCAGCCTTCACCATCTGACCTCCTCCACAGGTGTGGGTGTAGCCTGTGGTTGGAAGTGATCCTGCCCTTTAGTAATCTATCTGATTGGAAAGGGGTGTAAAACATAATAGGAAAAAACTCCCAAAATCCTGCATTCACCTAATATAATTGTCTGAGGTGACAAAATTCTCTTAAATTATGTAGCCAAAATAAAGATCTTAAGGGATGCATTCGTTGACTAAGATATTATAAAAGGGTGACATGTTAAAATTAAGCCAATTTTCTTAATAGATCAGCTTTCATTGGCCATTATATGAATCATGGGTTTGAATAATGCCAGCAGTCTGATAAAAGTGAGACACCATTTTCAGAGAAGCTCAACAGGATTGAAATTCTTTTAAATTATATTAAAATTTTAATTTAATCATTTTTAATTTGAAACAATAATTAAAAATATACCTGTTTAGGAAATTGCACAAATATTATATATAACACCATGAAATTACGAAAGGTATTGAGTTGATTTAGTGACAAAACACGTGAAATTACGAAAACTATTGAGTTGATTGACTGATAAAATGATTTTATTTGATTTTGAATGTAGGTATTGAGTTGATTGACTGACAAAGCGATTTTATCCACCGTGAAATTACGAAAGGTATTGAGTTGACTGACTGACAAAACGATTTTATTTGATTTTGAATATATTTTGCAATGTATTTCTTATGCAATGACATTTATTCTGGTTAATGGTTAATCAAATTGTATTTTTGTAAGAAATATGACACTAATGACATCTACAGTTTACCATATGAATTATTATTTATTACTTTTCTAGAAATTACATAAACTATATTTGCTGAATATGTGAAATAATATTTATTACTTTTCTAGAAATTGCATAAACTATATTGCTGAGATATGGATTGATATTTTAGTATTCATTTTATTTATCAATTAAATTTTTGGCATTATAGCTATTAGTTGGAGGGTCGCATTTAGTACTCCAACGACTGCGGTTTGCCTACCCATTCTAAAAGAATAGTTTTTAAAATTTGAATATTTAGGCTTGAAAAATGATTTAAATATTGTAATATTTTTGAAATCTTTATATGAAGATTACAAGGGCTTTTCTAATAAAAATGGATTAATGAAAAACATTATTACATGCTATATGAAAGCAAACAAAAATTGAATTTAGTAACTAATTTTTGAAATTAATAGAAATAATACTTTAAAATATAAGTATTATTAAAATTCAGTTTTTAATAGTTAAAAATAACTGGCTTAATATAGAGATTATCAAGTCAGCATTATTGAACATTTGCTACATCTAAAACCTGTTGGAAAAACATGATTAAAACAAACCTCAAATATAAATATTTTTCAGTTATTACATAGTACTGTATATTAAAATTTATGTTAAAATAGAAATTCCATGGAATTTATTGGTTATAGCTATTTCAAAAGCAAATTATGCTTAGTTTAAAAATCACTAAGAAACTTTAAAATTCCATTTGGACCATAGTTTTTAAAGTCATATGATTTAAATCATCCCTATCATATATCTGTTTAAAGTGGGTATAGTGATTTTTGTCACCTTTTGATATGACTGAAGATTTTCAATAAAGCTATATATGATCATCAAACTCTTGTTGCTTCTTATTTGTATTATCTTGTCTAGTGTATTATTTATTGATTACAATCTTATGCAGAAATAATTGCAATCAAATGAAAATAACAATAAAAATATATTTTATAATTAGATGTATAGGTTTTTTGATTTGCAATTATTTCTGCATAAGATTGTAATCAAATGAAAATAACAATAAAAATATATTTTATAATTAGATGTATAGATTTTTTGATTTAATATATTTCAAAGGAAAAAATTATGCACTCGTAGTTTCTTAAATGATATGCAGAATCCTGAGCTTCCTTGAGGTAGAATTAAGGGTTTTGCGAACAACTTTGCTTACAAAAATATTATAATGTATATAATTTTAAGAATGATAAAATTACATAACTAATTAAACCTTTTTTAAATTTTTCAGTATGGACTTAAATAACTAAAATTTAAAGAGGGTTCCATAATGTTATACATAAGTTCTGTGGTGAAAATTAAATTAGGGAATATTGCTGCAGACCCCATTCAGTCAGTCAACTTGTTAACTGATTGAATGGTTGATTGCATAGAAGATTTATCAGTAGATTGCACCACAATCTGAATTTTTGCTTATCAGAAAACATGTAATATGTTCATTTTGATGAGAGATGATATTGATATGTTGTCTCATATATATAGTATTACACTAAAGGCTGTTTGCACGATTTTGGTTTAATCTGTGGAATAGTTATTGCTAGAATAACTCTAACCCGTTCGAAAATCTAAAGATTTAATACAAAATGTTGCATGAGGCAAAAGGTAGCTATCAGCCAGATAGTGTGAAGATAGTTACTGCTCATGCTTTTTACCATAGCAACTCTTTTGAACACAAAGGTGCATACGTTCGAAAATCTAAAGATTAAATACAGAATGTTGCATGAGGCAAAAGGTAGCTATCAGCCAGATAGCGTGAAGATAGTTACTGCTCATGCTTTTTACCATAGCAACTCTTTTGAACACAAAGGTGCCAACTAAGTTATTTACTATTTTCTTTATTTGCAGCTTGGCTTTCAGTCTGTCTGTCTTGTCTTGTCTAAACTTCAGATTTTAGTTCATTATTTAAAAAAATATTCAGCATATATACCCAGTTGTGTTTTTACATGATTTTGATTTAACACATTAGAAAAAAATTTCACTCTCTTTTTACACGATTTGCTTTAATATAATCATCCCAAATTAAGAAATTTTTTTTCGTATTAGTGAATGCAATGCTTGCTTTGCAGTATTCACCTCCATATTGTTGTTTTTGATTACAAATAGAAAATAAATTTGAGAAATTCCCCAATTTATATGTATAACTTCAATAGGGAATTTGTTTTGTCTGAATTTTGAGTTTGGTATTTAAAGTGAAAAGTAATATTTTGATGTTTAATGGTATAAAAATATTTAATAAAAGTTAAAATCAAAATTGTGTGTAATTCATATTTTGCGTAATTTTTGTATTTATGAATAAGTAACATGTTCTTTTTGGTATGGTTTTACATTAGTGCCTGATAAACGAAAATAGTACTGATCGAAAGATGACGATGAGTAGGGAAATCTTTCCAACAGGACTGCACTATTATCTGGTGGGGAAGTCGAGAAAATGAATGATAAAATTATATTTCTCTATAAGCAGTACCTTCAGTACCTAAACCGATGCCCACTGCCATTTTGTACACCTATTTTGAAAAAAAATCTTTATCATTAAAGAATTAAAAATTATCCTCTCAGACTGATGATTAAAACACGAATCGGCAAGTCCATTGTGTTAAAGATTTATTCAAAAAAATTACTATATCTCAGATTTCAAACCAAGTTTTCAAAATGATGGCACGTACCAGTTTAGATATTGTATGTGGTAACTTTTACTATTATACTGCTAAAACCCTAACAAACTAAATTAAAAATTCACAGCACTTCTAGCAGTAAAGTATCAAATTAAATTTATTAGTTAAAATACATGCAAATGTTTTTGATGTGCTTCACATCCTCTTTCAGGTTTTGTGGGCCTGAAGAGGATGTGAAGCACATTGGAAATGTTTGCATGTATTTTAACTAATAAATTTAGTTTGATACTTTACTGCTAGAAGTGCTGTGAATTTTTAATTTAGTATTGTATGTGGAAAAATATTATTTCATTTGCATTATTATATTATAATATTTCATTTTCTCAAATCCTGCACCATATAGAAGTGGTCCTTTTGGAAAGTTTTCTCTACTGGTCGTCATCTTTTGATTGGTACTATTTTCATTCGTATGGTGCTAATGTAAAACTGTGCCTTATATTTCTTTTCAAATGATAATTTACTTTATATAATACTTTTTCCTATACATGTGCAATCTTTATGAAATAAAAAGTGCAAGAATGTAAAAATAATAGGATTCTAACATGATTTTTCATAGGATTTATTATATTTGTTTTTCTTCTATTTTTTACCATAGATAAAATATATTTTTTACACGCATTTTTCGGGAACGTATCTATCATGTAAAAGCAGAATTAAGTGTACTGTATATGATGTATAATTAAGCATAAAATACCCAATATATTTATAATATGTTAATAACAATTTACTCTATAAATTTAAAATAAAATAACAGACTTTTGATTTATAAAGTGCATATTCCCTTTACCTCTCTGACAATAGCCATAAAATCGTTGATTTTATTAGAACGAAATCTCACATGAAAGTTATCATTATTATAAACGGTAAATCTGTATCTTTCTCAGAAATACCATTCTGTATTAAGATAAATGTAATCCAAATAATCTAAATTGAGATCATTTTCAACTTCGGATTCAGATCTACTGTAGTCCGCCATATTGTTTTGCTAGATAATTTGTAGAATAGATTTTAACCCTCCCAAATTTGGCTGGTTAAGTTAGTCAGTAGTTTATCCTAGAGATTTGACATCGTGCAATGCAACAAGCTAAATCATTAGTCGATAGTTTATCCTAGAGATTTGACATCGTGCAACGCAGCGAGCTAAATCTCAGATTAAAGCCTGTTTTAATACGTAGAATAAGACTCGTGCAACCGGCCCTTAAGGGAACACTATGCCTTGGAATGGGAAAGTATCCCATAAGTGCTGAGATGTTTTTAACAAACAGGCTTTGTTATGTTTTCTTAATGAGAAGCTTGCAACTACATTTAATACTATATAAGATAACTGATCACAATAAAAAGCAAGCTGGCATACCTGCTGTAGATAAATACAGGACTTTATACACAGAGCCGGGCCTGCCATAGGTACAAGGCGTGCATCGCACACAGGCGGCTAAAGTCAGGCGGCCAAACTGAATGTCGAAAACATAAAACAAGATATAAAATAAAATTAAATCAATAAAAGGAAAAGGGAAATTTATTTTTTAATAAGTAAATTTGAAAATTCTATTCATTTGAAAAAGTTAACTTAAAATATAAAAATCAATTCTAACGTCGATTTACGAAATAACTAACTGAATTAATATTTTACGTAAAGGCAAATATTAGAATCATACAAAGGTTTTCATGTGAAATTAACTGATGTGCAAAGAAAAAAATCCGATATTGATTGGCAGCTTTATATACTTTATTTACAGCTTTATTTTTGTATGTGTCACATATAAAAGCAGAACATTGGTTCACATCGATATAACGTGCTCCAATATATTTTTAAAAACAATCTTTGAGGAACATTCCCTACTTTTTGTCGCACTTAGGATGGATTTAACTCTGCCCGTTTCTGTAGCATCTGGCCAACGTTCTTTTCCAAATTGAAGATAATCAGAAACTATTTAATAGCAACAATGCAAAAAGAACGCCTAGCAAATTTATCAATTATAGCGATAGAACATAAATTATTGGATGAAATTGATTTACTCCAGGGGTGGGCAACCTTTTTTTGTAGGGGGCCGTATAGAAAAATTTATGGTGGGCTATGGGCCAAAACAAAAACAATTGATGATGATAGTATTTATTTAAAAAAGAACCACGAGCCAAAACAAAAACAATTGATAATAATAGTATTTATTTAAAAAAGAGAGCATTGGTATTAGATATAATAAATACAGATATGTAAGTACATAGCATTGGTATTAGATATAATAAAATAATGTGGCTGATGTAAGTATACATAGCGTTGGTATTACATATAATAAAATAATGTGAATAAGTATACATAGCGTTGGTATTAGATATAGATCGGAAGAGCGGTTCAAGCCAAAACAAAAACAGTTGATAATAATAGTATTTATTTAAAAAAGAGAAGGTACAGATATGTAAATATACATAGGTTGATATTAGATATAATAAAATAACGTGGCCCGCGGGCCGGAGGTTGCCCACCATATAATAATGTGGCTCGCGGGCTGGAGTTTGCCCACCCCTTAATTTACACCATCTTAAATCTGAATTTGCTCTTAATAAAGCATGCCAAATTTATTTCTTATAAATTGTTGTTTTCCTATTATGTTATTTTTGAAAATATTATTTGTTATCTACTTAGATATTTAATTTTTGCATGTAGTGAAGTTTGAAGTTTAATATTATAGTTACGTGCAACTAAAATTTTGTAATTTATCACATTTTCCAAAATGTTTTTCATTTGTGTTATGCTGTTAGGTATTGTATAATATTGGTAATTTCTAAGATGTTCTGCTATGACTGTTATGTATTATTACTGATAAAATAAATGAAATTATTTAAAGTCGAACAATTATGAGTATTAATTTTCTAGTTTTTGTTTTATTGATTGAATAGGGGCGGCCAACTAACAGTTACACACAGGCGGCTGAATTTCTAGGCATGGCACTGTTTATACACTTAAGAAATCTAATAATAAAAATACTTATTCTAAATATCATTTAAATTTAGCTAATCATAGTTTTCTTTTCAAAGATACATTGATTTTATCATGTTTCAACTTTTCCATACTTTTTACAATCAAATTTTCTATAATATACAAATTTGGTGTAGTACTTACATTTTATGGAATTTAAATCCTAAATATATTGATGCAGTAAACATGCCCTAATTTTAATGCTGCTGATTAAAATAATTTTGAACAAAGTTTATGTGACACATTTTAATGCCAATTTAATTATAAGTAAGTTTTGTATTTAGCATTTCTTCAAATTTCATTATTTGCACAATAGATCAGATTCAATTATAATTCTTAATATTCACAAATACCAAGTGCTAATCAATAAGATAAGATAGAAGATTGTAATTTTTATTCCTAATTCATTTAAATAATTGTTTCTAATGTAACGTGTGTATTAGTATAATCTACATATATATTTTCTTTCATTGTGATATTTTAATTTGAATGATTTTCTTTCATTTCATATATTAATTTGAAACTTCTATTTTATTCAGATTTAAATATCAGAATCAGATAGCTAAAATTAATTTTTGACAGAAATGAGAGATAGTTATCCCACATGGCTATTACTATAAGTTTAAGTTTGAATGCTTATCAAAACAATTCTATTATAATACTTTGACAAAAATATGTTAATTTGCATATTCAGTATTTTATTAATCTAATTCTCTTAATGTTAAGTGAACTCTAAAATTTTTTATGAAACTTGACACTTCACATACTAAACTGTACTGTATCTTCAGATTTTTTTGAATACGAATAAATTAATAATAATGAAATTTTATGATCATATACAACAATTGTAGCAGTAGTAATAGAATTTTGCTATAGCCAGATATATTGTAATAATTGGATTGGACTAATGTCATTAGATTGGATATCATTTGAATGTTTTATAGTTGTAAAAATTTCAAAAATCTTAATTTGCACAATAAGTTTTTTCTTCATTATCTTAACAAAATAGAATAAGTTTTTATACTAAATCAAATAGAAAATTTTATACTTTAGCTTATATATAAACTGTTTACAGTAAAACCTGTCTAAGCTGGACACTGTACATGCCAGAAACTTGCTCAACATGGAAAATATTTTTATTCCCGAACAACTTCATAGAAATATCAAAGAAAATATCTGTGTAAAGTGGAAACGGAAAGCATTTTAAAATTTCACTGAATAAAAGAACACACAGAAAAACAACTTGCTTATTATCATATACGGATTAAAAACAGCTCACTTAGCAAGTTCTATATAAATTTATTGCAGTATAACGTTTTCAGACTGCATTTCAGTCCCTCTTCAGTACCGTTACACACAACTTTATATTATAAAATGGAACATTTTATAGAACAAACAATTTAAAAAATAGAATAATTAATACAAACTGCGCAGTTACATAACATTAAACAATTATATAAATAATAACAGAAATGAAGTATAAACATATAAGCCTACATATATATACTAAAATAAAAAGATTAACATTAAATACAGCTTCCTAGTTATAGGGTAACAGAATATACAGAAGAGGGGAATTCCTATATGTCAGTACCGGGATCAAAAAACTATACCATATGTCCGGTATATTTTTAAAAATTATACCATACGTCTTGCAATTTCTATCAAAGATAATTGAACTTGATTATATATATGCACAAGGTCAGAAATATGGCTATAGCCTCAATGAATGCTGTACTCTAAGTGAAATTTAAAATCATATATGGTTTAGAAAATCAAGTTCATAAAATTTTCTATAAAAATATTGATAAACATTCAAATATGGATAGCTTTCCTTCATATTACAATCAACTTGAACAAGTAAATTCAATTCTTACCATCATTAAATGAGCCATTGATTTTGAAAATGGGATAAGTCCATTTTGTGAAAATAAAATAGTTAAAGCTAATTCTTATTACAAATTAACATAAAATTTATATTTTTAATCAATTTACAATAAATATCTTATAATATCAGTATAAATTTGTTACTAGTAATTTATTTTGCTGGCAATATTTATTGTGTTTTAGAGTGGACTTGCCTCACTTTCAAAATCAACGGTTCAAATATAGGTAATCCTTAACTTACAATGTGATTCACTTTGAACCTTGATCTCATAAGTCAGAAATAACCAAAATTTATGGATTGCCCACTACCAATATTTATTATTAGGCACGGTTTCCACTATACAATTTTGTCCAGCAAAACGGATCCGTATAGCCAGTACCCTAGTAACGGTCTGTTTACGGACAGCAAAATCATGGAACGGATCGAGTAGACCTCTATCCTACTTTCTGCTGGATACGGATCCTTACGGATTGACTCCTAGTAACGGTCTGTTTACGGACAGCAAAATCACGGAACGGATCGAGTAGACCTCTATCCTACTTTCTGCTGGATACGGATCCTTACGGATTGACGTCACCGATTCGACAGCCAATAAGAAACTACTCTGTTGTAAACGAGCTTTGAAAAACATGGCGGTAAACGACGAAATACTTAAACGTTTTCACCAAGTTCTGTTGTAAACGAGCTTCGAAAAACATGGCGGTAAACAACGAAACACTTATAAATTTGGTTGGTGAAAACGTTTGTCTTTACGACAAATCCTGTGACAATATATTAAAAAATAATACTTGGGATAGAATAACGGACCAATGGAAGAAGATGGTAAGTTCATGAACAGAATACAGTACAGCTAATCGAATTGGTCTGGTGCACGTGTTCATTCTTGCTTTTAAAATATTAATTAGTTTTAGAACAACAAAGCATATATTTATATTATTCACCTCTACTCATCACTATATGATTGTGTCTTCCTTTCAAAAGTGTTAAATTAAACATAATATTTATCAAAATCATAGATTTGATCGAAATAGACAAAACAACCTCTTTCTCCATCTTGAAGTAAACTTTTTCTATCGACATATTTGATTGGTTTATTTTTACAACATTCGTTATTGGATAATTCAACATGATGTTTTAAAAGTTACAGATCCGTTATACGGCCTATGTGAGCACAAACATTTTGCTGTCCGAAATCAGAAGCTACTGGACGGTGTCGTGCTGGACGAAATCGTACAGTGGAAACTGCGCCATACACTCAACTTTATCAAAACAAACTTAAATATAAAAATACAAGAACCAGACATAAAAAATAATGCTTTTTATATATCAGATCACTGCTCAGTGACTTGAACTCTTTGTTAATTGCATTGACCAATCACAGAATTTATCAATGATATTATTGTAAGTACAAGTAGTTATTAGGCAAGGATTACAAGTATATCTTTATGTGAAAGTGTCGCATTCAATTCAAAATCTGGAGTTTATACAATCAATTACTTAATACAGAAGTTTTAAAAAATTTTGTTCAGAAATACAATAATAATATGAAATTACAATTAATTTTAAAAAGCGTTCTACAAATTATTTAATTTTTATCATTTATATAATTATTGTAAAACTTATATATTATATGATTGAGTTTCAAAAAGTCTTTGAAACTTTGCCAACTTTCTCTAAATAACTGTATTGTTGTTCTATGAATATTTCATGGTAAAAAAAATAAAAGGCTGCTTTATGCTATATGATTTCTATCTAACATTGCTGTTAGGTTAAAGGGAGCTGTTTAACTGCTTGAGATGTTATCCATTCCAGTTCTTCATTTATATTAGCTTGGGATAAGAAGTGTGTTTCCCCTTCTTAAAAGAACCTGAAAGACAGCCATTTTGTAAAACCAGGGTTCTTTAGCATCAGCTTTAATGAATAGTGATTGATATGTCTCTTTTCTGTAAATACTAATATCATATTCACTCTGAACTATCTTTATTCCTATGTCGAAATACTGTTTTTCAAATTCATCACTCTTTTGCTTAACAAGAAGCAATCCTAACACTGGATCTGATATTTCCTTTTCAAGGTCAGAAATGCATTTACTACTTTCTGTTATAACTAGATCATCATCTACATCAGTATTTCCAAAACTATATTCCAAAGAAGGTCAAAAAATGTTCTGTAAAAAATTATGAAAATTAATATAAGCCTCATATGATTTTAAATGCTGTGCCAACATCATCTACATCAGTATTTCCAAAACTATGTTCCACAGAAGGTCAAAAAATGTCCTGTAAAAAATTATGAAAATTAATATAAGCCTCATATGATTTTAAATGCTGTGCCAAGTTGAAACTGGAGTTGCTAGTTTATTTTACTATTTTCGTGTTTTATTTTACATAATTACAATTTAATGATAAATGTTTTTGTTTTCTTAACTTTTATATTTATTTGCCTAATTTATTTCTTATTATCTATTTATCTATACTATAAAATAACCAAGGTGTTCCGTAAAAATTTCAGGATTTGTAAAATGTTCCATCATAGAAAAAGTTTGGGAAACGCTGGTCTACATAATGTTAATACAATTTTATATGCTCAGAGACGGCAGGCAAGATATTTCTTTCTTTGCTCTAACCACTAATTCTACAATAATTCAGCAAAGAGACTGCCAACTGGTACACTTTTTGTTTGAATGTAAAATTTGTTTTTTGAACTGGAAATATGAACGATTTATACAATTTTATATGCTCAGAGACGGCAGGCAAGATATTTCTTTCTTTACTCTAACCACTAATTCTACAATAATTCAGCAAAGAGTCTGCCGACTGGTACACTTTTTGTTTGAATGTAAAATTTGTTTTTTGAACTGGAAATATGAACGATGCATTGTGAGGAAGTTGACTTTGACCTGTCCTATTTTTATTTTGTTATGCACTCTATTATTTAGCATTATTTTTTTATAATCTAACGTATTATATTTTAGTTTAAAAGTTAACTTACTTCCACCTTCTCCGTCATAGTTGGCAATCACGTGATACGGAATCTGAACCGTCCTCTGGAAGAGCTATCCCGGGTAATGACGTCATCATCTAATCTAACTAATTTTACCACTGAACTGATATGTGAAAATAAGAATGATCCATGTCGATGTTTTGTTCGGTATATAAATTAATTGTAAAGATGATTATATGAATGAATTACTCTGTAAGCTAATAACTTTGAACTTGTTATGTATAAGTATATAAATGTAGCAACATGGGACTGTACGTCACTCAAGAATAAAAGTAGACACATCCGACCAGCCAGTTGAGGTGTTGAATCCAGATGTAAAATTGGCGAGTGACATTTCAGTTCTTGTAAAGATCGACGATTGTTTGAAGTTTGTTTCGGAAGTGAAGGTAGGAGAATTTAGTAGTATTTAAGATTTATTTCTTGTGGATTTTGGATATTTGAATAGAATTAAACAAGTTTTGTTGGATATTTGTTTGTTGCTTTATTATTGTTTCAACAAAGCTTTTGCTAACACTTTTGTAAGTGTTTTGAGTCTAATAAATTTATCTTTTTTATTATCTAACTTGTTTGAGATTTTCTTCAATTTATTAGCATAAGTTTCTAACATCGTTTTTGTCATTTTCAATCTAACACTTATTTGTCACTTCTAGTTATAAGTTCTGGTTTTGTTTTTGCCAGTTAATGTTAGTTAGTGTTAGATTGTCTTGTAGTTAATTAGATTTAAGTTAGAACTTCGGAAAAAGACCTAAGCTCAGGCAGAACTCTGGAATTTGCAGAGTCGCTAACCGTTAGGCTTAATTTAATTAGTAGTATTGACATTCGTTCTAATCTGCGACTTTGCAGCATGAGTAGTGGCATATATCTCTCAGGAGGGATGGATCACATTGTTTCTTTGGTAGATGTTGTAAGAAGAAACAATATAATTCAACATATGTTAATTCTAGTTTAATAGAGAGATAGTCTGATTTAAATGTTCAAACAAAAGATGTACCAATTGGCAGTCCCCTTGCTGGAATTATTGCGGAATTAGTGATTAAAAATGTTTTGTCTGCTGTCTCGAGCATATAAAATTATATAAAAGTTATGTAGATGATGTTCTAGTAATAATAGAAAGTACTAAATACATTTTTGACTATGAAAAGGAAATATCAGATCTAACATTAGGGTTACTTCTTGTTAAGCAAAAGAGTGATGAATTTGAAACACAGTATTTAGACATAGGAATAAAGATAGTTTGGAGTGAATATGATATTAATGTTTACAGAAAAAGACATATTAACCACTATTTATTTAACTAACTCTGCTTACAATCAAACTATTTTAAATTCACTAAACTATAGCACTTATTAGCAGTTTTACCTTATAGTTGTTTTTTAAAATTTATCGTAACGTTTTCAGAATTAATCCATCTTCAGCGATATTCTATCGGCTACAGAATGCATTTAAATTTTCTTTTTCATTATAATCTTCGTAATTTTCGTAATTGTGCGTTCGAAAAATATAATTATAATAAATTGATTCTAAGTATTTTGTAGTGCGTATAACCATGCAGATGGAATGCTTTCTGTTGGCTTTTCATTAATAATAATATCTTTCTTACTGTTTTTTATTATTTCTAATGATTCTATAAGAAATCTTTCTTTCCGATTCATTCAACTTCTGATTATTCTGGCATCTTGCCATCTTACCGGGACATTATTGTTTTCGTAACACCTTGTCGCTAGCACTGTAGTTAGATTGGCTTGTTCTATGTCTTTTCGGTGTTCACGTAATCTTTCTTGGAGATTCCTTTTCATTACATCTATGTAATATTCTTCTTGTTGCAAGTCCCAGTTGTTTATTGGTACTTTATAGACCCCTTGTTTCGTCATTTCCTGTTCTTTGTCCTTTTTGTTTCTTAATACATTAAATACAGTCAGAGTTCTCATTGGGACTATGTTCTTGTTGCTCTTTTTAATTATATTTTTTACAGTTTTAAAGCTGCTCATGCCGAATGGGATTTTTACATACCAGTCTTGTTGGTTGTCCGACAGTATGTCGCTGGCTTTTCGTTGTTTGTTCATGTTGTCTATTTTTGTTTTATTGAGATCTTCTACCACTTTATTATGCATTGCTTTCATAACAGTAGTCTTATATCCATGTTTTTTGCCACATTTATAAATATTATTTATTTCTTCTTGTTGATCTTGAATCGTGTTGCAGTGGGTGATAGCCCTTTTGAAGTAATTATAAAAAGCTGCTCTTTTAAACGCCAGCGACATACCGTCGGACAACCAACAAGACCGGTATGTACAAATCCCATTCAGCATGAGTAGCTTTAAAACTGTAAAAAATATAATTAAAAAGAGCAACAAGAATATAGTCCCAGTGAGAGCTCCGACCGTATTTAACGTATTAAGAAACAAAAAGGACAAAGAACAGGAAATGACGAAACAAGGGGTCTATAAAGTACCAATAAACAACTGGGACTTGCAACAAGAAGAATATTACATAGGTGTAACGAAAAGGAATCTCCAAGAAAGATTACATGAACACCGAAAAGACATAGAACAAGCCAATCTAACTACAGCGCTAGCGACAAGGTGTTACGAAAACAACGTCACGGTAAGATGGCAAGATGCCAGAATAATCAGAAGTTGAATGAATCGGAAAGAAAGATTTCTTATAGAATCGTTAGTAATAAAAAACAGCAAGAAGGATAATATTATTAATGAAAAGCCAACAGAAAGCATTCCATCTGCGTGGTTATACGCACTACAAAATACTTAGAATCAATTTATTATAATTATATTTTTCAAACGCACAATTATGAAAATTACGAAGATTATAATGAAAAAGAAAATTTAAATGCATTCTGTAGCCGATAGAATATCGCTGAAGATGGATTAATTCCAAAAATGTTACAATAAATTTTAAAAAATAACTATAAGGTAAAATTGCTAATAAGTGCTATAGTTTATTGAATTTAACCACTATTTATTAAAGCTGACACTAAAGAATTTGTGGTGTTACAAAATGGCTGCCTTTTGGGCTCTTTTAAGAAGGGTGAAAAATGCATTGCTCCTCCCAAGCCAAATAACAAGAATCAAATATATTAGTCAAAATAATTATCACTTTCTACCTTTTTTTATATATAGACAATAGATACAAGCTCAGTTTTTTAGACAGAACTATTTATTTTCTTTTTAAAGAAACTGGAGTGCTTTTGGCTTGATTAAGCCCTCTTCAGCAGTTTTTAATTTATATACATCATATAACCTAAAACTGCTAAAGAGGGCTTAACCAAGCTGAAAGCACTCCAGTTTCTTTAAAAAGTAAATAAATAATTCTACCTAAAAGCTGAGCTTGTATCTCTTGTTCAAGTATGACAAGTATTTACTAGAATACTAAACATTATCTTAATAAACATAACAAACAGAAAACTATAAGAACCATTATATTTTTTTATATTATTTCTATGATATACTATACATATACAAGTAGTCTATGATTTACAAAACTGGATTCATTTTTGAATCCTGCCATCATAAGTTGGAGCAATCATAATTCATAAATGGTCAAAATTTATGAATTTTCCACCATTAAAGTTTACTAGAATACTAAACATTATCTTAATAAACATAACAAACAGAAAACTATAAGAACCAGATACAAAAAAGGATGCTTTCTAGATATCAGATAACTGGGTCTGAGACTCAAACCCATGGAATTACATCATCAATCACAGAATTTATGCCATCATAGGTATGAGTAGTCATAAATAAAGGACTACATGTATATTCAAAATAAATAATCAGAAACAAATGCATTAAGCCCAGAAATAAGACATCAAACATAAAAACCCATGCTTAATAAGTAGATACTATAATTTCTTTTGGATAGCAATAAATTAGATAATTGGCAGTTTAGATAATTAACATTCAGATAATCAATGTTTTATTGTAATATTAAAAGATATTTTGTTGTATAATTATTTAAACTTTTGCATATAATAATTTTAATTCATTATTTAGATTCTTCACTCATTTGATTTTGGAAAATTTTTTGGTTTGATGGTTATGAAAATAAAAAAATATTATATTTTTTTAGCTTTTGGAATATAATCTCCTTCTTCTGTACTGGTTCTTAATCCCATATAACATAATTTTGGACTATAAGAGATTTTATAGGAACCTATGCTCGACAACACATTGGAAGTCAGTATTGAGTCTATGGAGAGAGCTCATAAGTTCATTTATGTCACTACACTGATGATATAGCACACTAAATTATTTGTGATGTTACAATAAATTGCCATAACTTAATGAGAATTTTGGCAAATAAGTTATAAGCTTCAAATAAAATTATGATATTAACATGATTTTAATATGTAATAAATTATTTGCATGTCTATAATATAAACTAGGGATGGGCAACCTCCGGCTCGCGGGCCACATTATTTTATTATATCTAATACCAATGCTATGTATACTTGCGGGCCACATTATTTTATTATATCTAATACAACGCTATGTATACTTATACCTGTATCTTCTCTTTTTTAAATAAATACTTTTATTATCAATTGTTTTTGTCATTCAACGCTATGTATACTTACATATCTATACCTTCTCTTTTTTAAATAAATACTACATTGTTGTTTTTGTTTTGGCCTGTGGCCCACCATAAATTTTTCTATACAGCCCCTGTTTTTGTTTTGGCTCGTGGCCCACCATAAATATTTCTATACGGCCCCCTACAAAAAAAGGTTTATATCTGTATCTTCTCTTTTTTAAATAAATACTATTATTATCAATTGTGTGTTTTGGGCCGTGGCCTACTATAAATTTTTGTATATGACCCCCTACAAAAAAAAGGTTGTTCACCCGATATAAACGACGATCAGAAGTGCAATGATGTTCTGCCCCGTGGCCTACTATAAATTTTTGTATATACAAAAAAAAGGTTGTTCACCCGATATAAACGACGATCAGAAGTGCAATGATGTTCTGCTCATTCCAATCAATTATAACTGCTCTAAAATGTGGAGAATTGTAATTTTAAGTTGTTCTCAGAAAACTGCATGATTAGCTATCAAAACAAAGCAAATTGAATTGAAATGTTTATTCAAAACTGAAAACTCAGAGACATGATTACATAAAAATAAATACCATTCTTACTGACACTATTACCTTTTACATAGAAAACAACTGTTCCATGTGCATTAATACAGTCATAATGAGTATGGGAGCAGTGTATTACCAACTTTTATAATACACTGCTCCTATAGACTCAATACTGACTTCCGAGGCTGTCATCAAATATAATTACCATGCCATATAAGGATTATCTGAATATATGAAAAATTAGTTTGGTAATTACTTCAATATTATTATCTGCTCCTCCTTCTACAAGTAATTTTTCACACAATTCAGGTATCTGTTCAATTATAGGAGTGGATACTGAACTATCACTCTGAATTAAACATGATGACCAGGAAGAAGGTGGTGATAAAGGAAAACTGGGTTGATGTATAATACCTGTAGGAGTACCTTCCACATCCACTGCTGCAAAAATAAATTTAAAATATTATAATATATGGAATATAAAAGAAATTCTTGAAAAATGAAAAGAGAAATTTTAGAAATCATATATTAGTTAATAATCTGATAATGATAGATCCTAAATAGAAATAGAGCAATATTTTCATCTAAATTCTTTATCATATAAATTATACAAAATTTGATATGAATCATTATATTCATTTTGAAGTAATCTAATAATTAATTTTTAAATACAGGTATCCCTCATTTTATGACGTTAATGCATTTCTTAAAAACTTTTTATTAGGAAAAAATTCATAAAACAAAAAATATATTTTCATTAATTCCAATGTAAAAATTTCCAGTAAGTTCTAGAATTTCAGAAATTCATTGGTATTTTAATTATTGCTCATGAAATATTCCAAAGACATTGAATGAAATGCTATTATTAGTTATTTAATGCAGTGACTTATGATAGTTATTATGTACAGTGAAACCTCTCTATGGCTAATTCTGGTTTTATTTTTCTCAGTGCTTCAGTGCTTAGTATTTGTATTCACAGTAATAAATAAACTAACTATGGATTTATAAGTCATCAACAACCATCTCAAGGAATGACTAATCAATGTTATAAGTTTTTCTTTCACAAATTCCTTTTGCTTAATGTTTTGGTTAATCTTCTAAACTTAAATAAAATTTAAGATTTTATTTCAACCAATTCCTTTGGCTAATCTTCTAAACCTAAATAAAATTTAAGATTTTATTTCAACCAATAATGAAAAAGTGTCTATCTTGTTAGAAACAGTTGTTCAAGATACAAGATAGAGAGGTGTCCAGGATATAGAAGTTTGGACATACAGTAAAAAATGGGCAATTTTTCGGGTTTCAGGAAAGTCGTAACTATAGAGAGGTGTCCAACATATAGAGGTGTCCAACTTGACAGGTTTCACTGTATTTGGCTTGTTTTTTGATATTTTATTTTGAATTTCCAAACTATTAGTGCCAAAAGCTTTTTGAATTTAAACTTAATGCAACAATAAATATATAAATCATTATGGATTTAGTTTTTATTCAAAAATTATTAGATTTTTATCACATATGAGTCTTAAATTTATCTCTATTTTTAAATTTTGATTCTAATAGAGTAGTTCGTGAAAACAAATTTCCTGGAAGTTTGAATTTTTTCAAATTTTTAAAAAAATTGTATATTATCTATTTAAGAAATATTAATTATAGAACAAATATATAGTAAACCAAAAACTGCTTATAACACTTATCAAATAACTTGAAAAAACATAATTCAAAACAGCTCTTTAGCAAGCACAAAAACTTTATTTTGGCAAAACATTTCGAACCAAAGATCAGTTCCTCATCAGTGCCATTCACTTTACAAGAATGAACATTAACTGACATTTATAAAATCGAACAATATTATAAAATTTAAAGTCCCGAACAAAAATTTTAGCATAGAACAACATATAAACTCTAATATCTCAGGGTTATCAAATTTAAAAAACCAATTTTCGAATAAACGAACAAATTAACATCAATTACATATTTAAATATCGCTATTTTTAGAATATTAAGCAAGTTGTATTTTGTGCATTATGCTTGAAAAAACAGCACTAGATTGCAGCTTAGCACAATATATTTAATAAACAAACTTTATCGGTAACGCTTTCAACCTTACGGCCATCTTCAGGCAAAACAGAACATACGAAAAAAAAAAAAAACACAGTTACTATGAGAACAAATTAAACATGATGACGTCATTTACATCAAGTAGCTTAAAAATAAACAAATGATTATGGTTACATGCAAGAAATTCCTTAAACAATCTAAAAAATAAAAGTATAATATAATAATTATATTTTTTTAGCACATATTTGGATGGCTTTACCCACTATACGAAGGTTTACAGTTTCCTCATACTCTTATTTATAGCATGTTTCCACGGTTGTGGTGGATCCCACGACGGTCATTCAATAGCTTGCTTCTCTCCCTCCTCACTTTAATATCTCAACTGACTCCGTGATTTCCGGCTGTGTACGTTTTAAAACTGGTTTCACCATTCTAGTTTCATCCCACTTTATGGTTAGATCACTCCCATATGTTTCCGTCACTAAAGCTGTGGTTAACACTCCTTGTTCTATACTCTTCTTATGCTCCAAGAGCCTTTTCCTTAAGTTCCTTCTCGTGACGCCGATGTATAAGGCTTCCTCTCCTGTGCCCGCATTGACAGTTGGAATATCATAGACTCCGCTCCTCTCTGACTGTTTTATGAGAAGGAGCCGATAAAAAAGTTAGAGAGGAGCGGAGTCTACGATATTCGAATCGTCAACGCGGGACAAAAGAGGAAGCCTCATACATCGGCGTAACAAGAAGGAACTTAAGGAAAAGGCTCTTGGAGCATAAGAAGAGTATAGAACAAGGAGTATTATTATATTTTTTAAGCACATATTTGGATGGCTTTACCCACTATACGAAGGTTTACAGTTTCCTCATACTCTTATTTATAGTGTGTTTCCACGGTTGTGGTGGAAGGAGGGAGAAGCAAGCCCGTCTAGCGTGGGATCCACCACAACCGTGGAAACACACTATAAATAAGAGTATGAGGAAGTGGAGGGAGAAGCAAGCTATTGAATGACCGTCTAGCGTGGGATCCACCACAACCGTGGAAACACACTATAAATAAGAGTATGAGGAAACTGTAAACCTTCGTATAGTGGGTAAAACCGTTCAAATATGTGCTTAAACAATATAATTATTATATTATATTATACTTTTATTTTTTAGATTGTATTCTTTTATATACAACTGATGATGGTAGTACCAATACCAAAAACGTTTTTGTCTAATTAAATATGTTATTTTTCACTGCTTATTGTGCTTTTTTCGGACTTTAATGTTAAAGGTTAAGCAGTTATAGTGATTTCTTTTATGATTTTTTATATTGTTTAAGGAATTTCTTGCATGTAACCATAATCATTTGTTTGTTTTTAAGCTACTTGATGTAAATGACATCATCATGTTTAATTTGTTCTCATAGTAACTGTATGTTCATTTTTCGTATGTTCTGTTTTGCCTGATGATGGCCGTAAGGTCAAAAGCATTAGCAATAAAGTTTGTTTATTAAATATATTGTTAAGCTGCAATCTAGTGCTGTTTTTTCAAATTATTTGATTAATTATAGATTTTATAATAATATTTTATTAAAAACAAATACATACAAAATATCAAATATACAAATATTTAAACCATTTATCTTTCTAATAATAAAACACTATTAGAAAAGTAGATGGGTCATATAAAGTAATTCACTTATTTAAAAATTACATTGCTTAAAGAATAGTATAGTCTGATACCATGGTAAAATATTACAGAAAAAATTTGCATATAGGTAGAAAAATATGTTTATGATAGAAATGCTGGCTCAAGTCAGCTCAATCCAAAAAGCTAAGTTTTCTCCTAAGTAAACAGATGATCCTAGCATGAGCATTTAGAATATAAGCTCATGATTACCTTTAAATATTTTTAATTGGTTAACATATGTATTGAGCAATGGAAAATTATTCCATTACATAAAAATGCTGAAACAAAGAGATTGTTTAAGATTGCATATCATTTCCATTTATTGTAATGATTTGAAATCTATTAGTAAAAGTCTAAGTATGTCGTCTTTCTTTGAGACAATAGATCTTTGACAAGTTAAACTACTCCATGAAATCAATCAATTGTTTAGCATTAAGAAATCAGCTTATTGTACAAATAGCAGAGAGATCATCACAGCAAGACTATATATATAAGGCATAATCAATTAACTCTTATTTGCAACTCTTGATCAGAAAAGACAAACTGATTTGTGATCTTTGCAACTGTATACTTATTAGGAACCACATTTTAATGGCATGCAGAGTTTCTAGCTCAAGTCAGCTCGATCCAAAAAATTAGAGTTTTCTTTAAATAACAGATGACTGAATTTAAATTTTTACTCAAATAAACTTGAACTTTGGTCTATAAAAGTATTTTTAAAGTGGTCTCTTAGAAAAATGTTTTAATTGATAAAGAATATTTACCTATTAAAAAAATTTAAGATCAGATATATACAAATAGAATGATTTCACATCATCAAATCAGTTATCTATTGTGGTGCACTAGACCATGTAAAACCAGCAGAGGCTGCTTTCTCGATCTTTCCAAGATACCGTTACTCACCAGGTAGCCCACTTTTGCTCTTTTGTCGACTGCCACACGCACATGTCTCCTCCGGTCTGCTGGATGCCTCGTACCTACAAAGAGAGCACCAAGTCGTCTTGTTTTTTCTTTTTTTAAAAGTATATATGTATGTGTGTATATGTACTTAGTAATGTAAATACTGTAAATAAAGTAAACTGTAATTTAACATCATCTGATTGGAAAAATCTACTCTGAACTTGACACGTGTTAGGCCTAAGATCAACCACTACAAATTGGTGAGCAGGATCCGCATTACGCAAATTCTGATTCGACTGGACATTCATCTCTATCAGAGAAAGACTATCAAGTAAGTTTATTGAATTAATATCTACTTAAGTGCCATGTCTAATGACAACAAACCACAAGTTGCATGTGTTGGATTGAAGGTTCTGACATTTTGGCGATAGAACCCAATGCTTCGGTCAGTTTGCTCTTAGTGGAATAAAACTTGAAATTATGAAGTTTCATCATGTCCTTGCTAACGTGGACACAGAATTTCTGACTTCCATTCAAAATATTTTGGCCAAACCCCCATCTGACAGCAGTTACAGTGTTTTAAAGAATCACCTCATTGCCAAACATTCAGACAGTGAAAGCCATGTATTAAACAATTTCTGAGTGATTTGTGAGTTGGGTGACCAACGTCCATCACAACTGTTCGCTCACATGAGAGCCTTAGCTGGTAAACAGATTACTGAAAATATCTTACAAAGTTTATGGTCATCATGTCTGCCGCAATACACACAGGCTATCCTGGCAGCCTCTAACGAATCACTTAGCCAGCTAGCAGTAATGGTCGATAAGATAATGGAACACATGCCACACCACAGCTTGCAGACTGTTGAACAACTTCAAGCAGCACCTGAATCAGATCTCAGCACAAATTGCTACACTTACTTCCCAGATCCAACAACTGACTGCAATAATGCAAACAGTCCATCAATGCCAACGCAATAGGAGATAGGAGATGACCACATTTTCGTTGATGTAGCAATTCACAAACTCGCAATTTCAAGGAACCAACAGCCGACACCTGTTTTTATCATAGAAATTTTGGATCCTCTGCTCAAAAGTGCAAAGCACCCTGCAAATACAACCAGGGAAACTAACCCGGTGGTCCTCGCCAGCCACAGGTGAAGTCCACCACATTTCCCGTCTTACTGTGGCCGACGTATGGCACTCTCAAGACATCCTTCATCATTGAGCTTCTAAGTGCTGACAACTCGCCGATGCGATTGGATTGAGTTTTGGAACTATACTCCAACATACTCCCACCGATTTACTCCAAGCTCAACAGTCTTTCCTGGGATCCCCTTGTGCAATTAGCTGGAATTAACTGTGCCATCTTGTCACCCATCAACTTCTCTTGGGATACCACCAGATCTTCTCAACAGAGCTGCCAGTCAGCAGATGCATCTGGAGTGTGTTTCTCCACTGAAGTCTTGTGTTCTGTGTTAGCATCTACTAACTCCTTCGAGACCTTTTCTCTGGGAGTCCTTCAGTGATAGTGTGCAACTAATAGTAGTGTCTTGTGCCCTACTGTGTTACTCACGGATACCCCACAGGTATATCAGTGTAAGTGCTGCCACTAGCAGATGGAACTGGATTGACTTCTCTACCCCAAGACCATCCAATTCTACCTTTTACAGATTATGTGTGTGTTTTGACTGATTTGGATTACTGTGGACTCTCCGTGCTTGGACATGGGTGAGAAACTTTTTTGTACAGTTTCGTGTTTGTTCTGTTTTTGTCGGTGCTGATTTTCGGGAACTACCCTATACTTTTTGGCGCGTTCTCGCCGACTAGTTACTTTCTAGCACAAATTTTAAAAATGAATGAAGTCAACGTCATGGACCAGGATGCCTTTTTTCTAGCAATGGACGAGCTTCTCGAAACTCTTACCCTTAATGCTGAAGGGGAGAATCCTGAAGAACATTATCTGAAAGTCATTGCTAATGGAGGCAAAACCATATTCCAAAGTCTGCAAATTAATGAGAAAGGAAAAGTTAAAAAGAAAGATAAAAACAACATCCGTTCTGCAGCACTTGAGATCCATGCCGCGGCAAATAGAATTTATGGAATCATGAAGGAAGTACGTAGAAAGGAAACAAAACTTACTGAAAGTAGTGAGACTTATGCTGACAAATTGAAAAAAGACTGCTCCAGATTTCTGACTTCTAACTTGAGTCGTACCTCTAAACTTACCAAGAAAACTGTTGATTCTGGAACACAGGGTTTCCAAGAGGAACATCCATTAATTCTTAAACCGAAGCAAACTGAAGACACACCCCCAATTGGGATCCAAGAAATTGTTAAGGAAATTAAAAGTAATATAACCCCAGGAGAGCTCGGACTGAAGATTAATGCCTTTTTTAACACTAAAAATAATGTTTGCATGAAAGTCGGAAATAAAGAACAGCGAAACGTCCTCAAGACTGCCATTGAACAAATTCTTACACTCAAGGAGAGAGTGAGCATTCAGTTACCTGAAAGAAGAAACCCAAGACTGATATTAATCAATGCTCCATCAACATTTGATGATGAGGAATTAATTCTTAACATTTTTAGACAAAATGAACAAATTAAAAATGCTGGCTCCCTGAAACAATTTCAGGCTGAAAAAAAGGTGATAAATTCCTTCAGGGGCAAAAAGACTCCTGCTGACCGCTGCAACATCGTAGTAGCTGTCTCTGCAAAATACAGAAGACTTCTGCTGGCTAATAGTGCTATTGCCTTGGACTGAGCTACGGTCTGCATTGATGACCATCTCCCGCTGATGAGATGTTTTAAATGCTGCGGATTTAATCATATGACCATTCTTTACTATTTCACTGCTTAAATTCCAAATTAATTGAATAATTACTTAGCACACTCTGCAGTTTAAAAATAACTCTCTTTTAATTAACCATCGTACAATACTAACATTTTCGGCGTACAAATGCCATCATCAGGTATTTCATCCTTCTTTACAATCGAATCAAGATAACATCAGAACATTGCTATGGAACAGTAACTCTTCAGATACTAACGTTTTGAACTTTGTTAAAATAACTTTGTTTTGAACTTTATTAAAATAACTTTGTTTTAATTAACCATCGTACAATACTAACGTTTGGCGTTTGTACGCCGAAAACGTTAGTATTGTACGATGGTTAATTAAAAGAGAGTTATTTTTAAACTGCAGAGTGTGCTAAGTAATTATTCAATTTAATCATATGTCTCATCAATGCGATGAAAGACAAAGATGCAGTCAATGCAGTAATCATCACAATTACAAGGACTGTGAACATAAAAACGAGGAACCATTCTGTATCAACTGCGATAAAGCAAATAAAACTCTTCCAGAAAATTCTAAGCTGGACACGAGACATAATGCTTTCAACTGGAATTGTACTATAGCAAACAGAATGAGAATCAAGATGGCAAAATTGATGGAATACTAAATTTTTAATTGGACTCTGGTTAACTGTTAGTCTCCCCTTTATGGATCTTGGACAAAACTCTTTTTTGACTAATCTGAATATCTGTCCTCAAACTGATCCCAACTTGCAATTCTCAAGCTCTGTTGGAATGAATATTCTTTCTATCAATGCCCAAAGAAGCAAGGCTACCTGTTCACACCTTTTAAAAACCTTAGATAAATTGAATATTGATCTGGTTTGTATTCAAGAGCCATACTTAAAAAATAACAAAATCACCAGCTTCAGCAAGTGGCGTACAAGTATGCTTCGGCAAGTGGTAGTAACAACAGACCAGCACAGAAAATACTACTTGGACTGGTATAATTGCAACCAATGATAATATTGATATAAGCTACATCCCACAGCTTTCTGGCAATTTCATCACGGTCGCTGTGATGAAAAAAAAGATCTGGATATTTTTGTCATCTCCCTGTACTTTCCACCAAGTCAAGACTTTAACCTCTGCTTAACAAAACTATAAAATATTCTTCACAAACTCCAGAGGAAATGCATCTTCATAAACAGAGACGTTAATGCTAAAAGCTACGAGTGGAACAGCACTTTTGAGGATGATAGAGGAGCGACGCTCTCTAATCTCTTGTTGCAGTATAGGATTTTCTCTTTGAATAGTACACCTCATCCAATGTTTTCTACTTCGCTTGGCGAAAGCTGGATCGACTTCTCCCTTACTACTGCAAACTTGATCTCTAAAGTTCAACAAAGCTACACACTTTTAGAGGAAAGTCTCAGTGATCACCGTTATCTTTTTACCAAATTCAACTTCAATCCTCCAAGAATGAGATTCAGTTGGATCGGATCACAAAAAGTCACTAACTGGGACTTGTTTAAGGAAAGGATCAGCTTAAATTGGCTTAATTATGCTGGTCTTTTTGTTCATCCTGTTAGTATTGACCAATTGGTGGAAAGTTTAAGCAATTGTTTAATCACATCTTTCCTTGAAAGCACTACTAATAAAACTAAATGGAAATTTAACTGTCATTGGTGGAATGAGACATTTCAGAATAAAAAACTTGAGGTCAGAAGAAAACAAACTATTTCGGAGATCCATTGATGACTCCATCAGAGAGAGCAAGAGACAAGAATACATTGAAGCTAAAAAGAAATACAAAATCCTTATTAACAAAACTCGAACAGAATCATGGAGAAAGTTTTGTTCACATTCTGACTCAGAAACCCTGGAAGGGACCCTAACAAATTCTTATCAACAAAAGAACCAAAGTCACAGTCCCGGACATGGTTACAGAGGTGACGGAAGCTTCACTGAGACAATCCAGGAATCAACAGAATACATTCTGGAAAAGCTTTTTCCCATGGACGATGCGAGGGAGGGCAATCAATTTCAACAGAATGTTTGAAGCATGGCTAATCTCATTCCACAGACACCAGATGACAGCCCTTTTAGTTTTTGGGAAATCAAGGAGATCATCGATTCTCTAAGCGTGGACACCTTTCCTGGACCTAACCACATTTCTGGGAGTTTGATCAAACATGCATTTTTGGTCATCCCTGTTTCTTTCAGCATCCTTTTCAATGAATACTTAAAGCAAGGATATTTTCCAACAGCTTGGAAGAAGGCTGAACTTAAACTCATCAAAAAACAAAATAAGATAAGACGATCACACTGCCAAATTCATATCGACCAATTTCATTGATTTCCAACCTCGGAAAAGTTCTGGATGGACTCATCATAAACAGAATTAATTGGCATTTAAAACAGTTCATGCCACTAAACAGCAACCAGTTTGCCTATCAGAAGGGTAAGAGCACGTTAGATGCTCTCACAAAAATGAAAAACTTTGTTGAACAAGCTTGGAAAGAAGAAAAACATGCCTTGTTATTGTCAATTGATTTCAGTGGTGCCTTCGACCTGGTTTGGCACCCATTCATACTTAAGACGCTCTCAGAAAAGAAATGTCCCAAAAACATATTCAAACTTATTGATAGCTACTTCAGAGATCGCCGGTTTCAAATTTCCTCTCCTAACATTAACTTCACCAAAGTTACTAACTGGGGCTGCCTACAAGGCTCATGTTCGGGACCGGGACTCTGGTGTTTATTACTGAATGATCTTTTGGACAACATAATTATTGACAGAGTTGAAATCCAGGCATACGCCGATGATGTCCTAGTGCTCATCTCAAATAAAAACAGAGACCATTTAGAGAGGCAGGCTAATGAGATTACAAGAGAAATTCAGTCCTGGGCACAGAGGGTCAAGCAGCGAATCAACTTTGAAAAGAGCCACGCTGTTGTCTAACAAAAAACAGAGTTCTTCAGAAAAGAATAAGCATTGGCATTGGACAGAATAGAATTAAAAATGTGGCTACATTAAAATACCTTGGAATAATCATTGATCGGAGACTTAAATGGAATGAACACATTGACTATGTTGTCAATAAGGCAAACAATTACACAAAGATTCTCACTTCCATAGCTGCTAATAAATGGGAATTGAGTCCTCGCATCATCAAAATCATTTTCAATGGTGCAATCAAACCAATTATCACGTATGCCTCACCAGTCTGGGAGGATGCATTAAATAGACAAAACAACAGAAAGAAGCTTCTCAGTCTACAGCGGAAAACTACACTCAGAATATGCAGATCTTATAGAACAGTCTCCACCGAAGCATTACTGACTATTGCAGGCATCACTCCTATTGATATTAAAATCTCAGAAATCAGTCTTACATGGAAAATTACACACACCACTGAAAAAAATCCTTTTATTATGATCAAGAACAAAAACTACAAGATCTTTCCTGAACTTCAGGAAGCTTTTGACGTCATTCGTCAGAATACTTTTGAAGTGACCCGAGAGGACTCTGAACAGTACCACCCTGCTGAACTCACTATTCTCACTATCTGTGAATTTGATGA